>JAHWFP010254548.1:42127-71973 GCA_023313725.1 Lithobius niger
GTTTTTTCCATCGGCCTTTTTTTCCATCAGCTTTTTTTTCCGCGGCTTTTTTTTCCGGGGTTTTTTTTTCCATCGGCTTTTTTTTCCATCAGCTTTTTTTTCCGCGGCTTTTTTTCCATCAGCTTTTTTTTCCAGGCTTTTTTTTCCGCGGCTTTTTTTTCCCAGGCTTTTTTTTCCGGTCACGGCATGATCATGCCGGAAGGATCAAGCGCTACCAGTGCAACAAAAACGTGCTGGCGGGGTCTTTCTTCCTACGCACTATCATTGACTGGAATGACTTGACCTATGATGTTTTCTCTTCCATAAGTGATCTAGCCTTTGCTACAAAGTTGAAAAAAGACTGGCAGCCTCAAACATGCAGCCACATTTGTTAAATTGTTGGAAATTATTTATCATTTTGCTTGTTTTTTGTATTTGTCTTGAAATTTTGTTTTTTTTTGAAATTGCGTTTATAGCTCTTTTGGGCGTTGCAATTATTTTATAAATAAATAAATAAATAAAGAACGGATAATGCGTATAAAAATAAACCAAACGGCTCTCTAAATTTTGTTGAAGGAGGCCCCTTTCATACGGTTTGCCCTGGTCCCCCGGAAATGTAGTTGTGGCCCTGTGTTCCGTTTACCGTGAGACAAGGATAACACGCACGTGTGGCTAGATTTATCACCCTTATTAGTCTGGTGATTACAAATTCGAAAGAAAAATGTGGCCCCTAAAGTTGGCCTGGGTTGCAAAACATGCTAGCAGTCCACTCTTATGGGAAGACTATTGCAACGACTTTGTCCGTCCTTCCGTCGCTTTTTTCAACTTCGCAACGGTACGTGCTATAGGCTCCTGGTGCTAGATATTGACGACGATTGTTTACAACGTTCGATTCAGTGTGAGAATTTAGTTAAATAACATGGCAAATTAAAACATCGTTACTTCCTTATAGCTATACTTTGTTCCACATTATGTTTTCAGAAAACTGACTGGCTGACGACTCGTTTCCTTGCACTAAGAGTGCAAAAACATGTGGATATCAAACTTGTACACTCAATAAAGTTACTGTTACAGTTTACGAATGGGATGTTTTCGGATTTTTTGTACTCGTAGTGGAAGAAAACGTGGCGTCATACAGTCAGTTTTCTGAAAGCATAATGTGGAACAAAGTATAATAGAATTCTTCGACATAACTAAATTAAATAATAACATTTAATCGTCGAATTAAAATCCTAAGGTAACACTCAATAAAAACAAATAGATTTTAGCTTCGTTTAAAATAGTCTCGTCGCATTGTTGCATGAATGAATAGGCTTATCGTCGAACCAAATTCTCCATTAGGTCTATATCTGCTACTTACGAAATTAAAACTGCATTTTTAAAATTAGGCCTAAAAATGAAAATTAGGCTTAAAATCATGTTACCATGGCAACGTCAAGTTGCTACGAGTCGCTGTTGGCTTCAACTTCATCAACAGCATCTCTCTCGTCACTTCCCTACTACCACTGATCTATATAGGCTACGTTGCGCGTTACGTTGTAACACTGCAACTGTGTGCCTGTAGGCGCACCGTGTTGCAAAAATGAATAGGCTTACTATACAATCCATATCTCCGTTAGCTGCTACTTACGAAATTAAAACTTCTGGTTAAAATTGGACCTAAAAGCTGACACATTTTTAACCGACAATTGTGATGGCTACTGCTTTTAGATTAGGATAATATAGATAGCTGCAAGAATTTATAGGGTTTGGGAGGAGAATTTGTAACTCTAAAAAGTCCCTATTAAAACACGTTAGATTCGTCCCCATTAGTTCAGTCCGAGTTTTCAGAGGGCGCCACGTGTTCTATCTGGTAATTTTTGCTAATTTGTCAGCCCAAATCTAAAGTAAACTAAATTACAACTAAGCTAGGCTAAATAATAATTAAATTCAAGCTAGTTTCGTTTAGTTTAATTTAATTTTAAGCTAAAAACTGAGTAGAAATTCCCACATAAAACATGTGGCGCCCTCTATAAACTAAGACTGAACTAGTGTGAATGTATCTAAGACGTTTCAGTATGGGTCTCAGTCACAAATTCTCCTCCCCAACCCTATAAATTCTTGATAGCTGTTGTAGTGCATGATAGAGATGTGCGCCTGAACATTGGAAGTGGAGGAACTGTGCAGAAGACCGGTGCGACTACGTATTCGCTGTAGCCGCTTGTTTGAATAATAAAAGCAGTTGCGCAGTCCACACAGCACTTGATGAAAACAATGACGTCTCTTTGTTGGTTAATTGGCGGACAAGTTCACAAATGAAGGACGCCTCCGAAAAGCGACTAGACCTACAAGGACACACACACAACAGGGCCTGATTACTAGCTTGTGGTGCCCTGGGGCACTGCTATTTCACTGTGTTCCCTCCCCAACTTCATTTCTGGAAGCTTATGTTTAAATTGAAAGAAATAAAAATAGTGTAGTATTTGAATCATAAATAAATACGGATGCAAACCCATTTACGTTGCCGTTTGGGCTTAAATATCAGACTGCCTGAGCGGTGAATCGAACCCACAATCTTTGAAACCTTAGAAACCTTTCAAAGGTCTCTGGTTCAATTCCCCGCTCAGACAATCTGACATTTAAGTCCAAAAGGCAACGTAAATAGGTTTGCATCCGTATTCATTTAACCCTTCTCGAGCCCTTTGGCTTTCTGTCCTGTTTAATGCATTTTAATCATGTCATTAAATTAAATTAATTTGACTTGGGTACTGAACTTGGTATCATCATGGACTTATATACTATCATGGTATCATCTTAGTACGTAACTAAAACTAATTAAATTTAAAGGTATATTCTTCCGATTGGCTTTCCTGTATGGGTCAGTTTAGTAACATTAGTTCAGACGTGTATGAATGTTATAAAAAGATTCATTTTCCTATTTTTCCCCCTCGTGATTAATGGGATTGCTACAATCACTCTAACCTAAGTAAATGTCGCAAAAGCTATTTCGAGCAGGTAAAAAAAAATATGCTTGAAAGCTGAAAATCAGGCCTTAAATTACGTTGAACGGCAGGTACAAATTAGGTCTATAAGCTGACAATTATGCTTAAAATCTAAAACTAGGCCTAACAGCTAACACACTTTTAACTAGCAGTGGTGATGGTTACTATTTTTAGATTATACAATAGAAACCGCCATTGAAGAGGGTGTGCATGATAGGGGTGTGCGCCGCAACATTTTCGAAAGTGGCGGAAGTGAACAGGAAAGCAGTTGGACTAGGTAGTAGCTGCAGCGTTTGTTTTTATTGCTTTCTGGAAAATTGTCGCTACCCTTTCAGCAGTGCTGAAAGGAATTGTCAAGACAATGCGAATACCTATACTTACGTTGGGATGTGACACTCTACTATAGTTATAGTTGATAACTTGGAAGCATATCCTGAAGATTGTCGATTGTGGCATCTCAAAGATCCAGGGTTTTCCGCTTGGATTTCACCAGCTAAATTGTCCCTCTCATCGTCATGGGGCAGATAACCCAGTTTGGGTTCGTGCTCCCTAAAAAAACAAAAACAAACAACATATCATGAAGAGTTAGGAGCTCCTTTTTTTGGAAGCCTCAAATTGAAGCACGTAAAAGCTTGTGAATTGCACAAACTCGTCTGCAAGCTGTGTTGATGCCCCTGATAATAGTGGTGCCCTGGGCGTGTGCCCACTTTGCCTATTGGTTAATCTGGCCCTGAGTCCCAATAGTGAGTCTACTCGCCTCCCAGGGGCGTCCTTCGTTCACAAATGAAGTCAGAGAGTCCAACTCCAAATCACACCATGCTGTTTCCACCCCTGGTGGCACTCGCTGCCAAACAAACCCTCAGGGTCAGTCCGCCCCCAGTAAGCAGTGTTAACATACAACTGAAATATTATCACAATTAATATTCTCACAAGTAATAAATACGAATGAATAGAAAAGAAATCATTTAGCTTTATTTCATTCATACAATACTCCATTTGAGCCACGTTACCAGCAATGAGTAGGAATACAAAAATATTATCGCGACGTCCATTTCCTTCGCAAAGGGAATCATTTTAGCATCTAAACTTCTAGATTACTTCTTAAACCGTTACATAATTTAAGGTTTGTCCAATAATTACGTGTTTTACTCAGTGATATGAGTTTTGAATAAGACCTATTGTGTCAGGGCTCAAAACGAAAGATTACCAAGAAGAAAAAAATCTTCGAATAAGTTTTTCTTGAAAACTGTACAAACAAACAATCCGAGTTGACTTCAGAACGGCGGTTCAGACACATTGTTTTGTGTTGATCTCACTTCTCTTTTACGACGTGAATATTTAAAATCTAAACATTTTACACAAAGTAAACGTCTTTTACACCATAAATACTGTTTTGTATAATTTCCAAAATCACCCAAAACTCTTGATAGGCCTGCAGTGCTATCCCCCTTCCCTTCTCAGAGATGGTTAAGCATTCCGTTGGACATTTCTACAATCCAGCCATGAATCTACGAGATCCATGTAATGAATTATCTAAAACGTATTGCTTTAATATCATCAGCATGCTAAGTTTTCCTAACTTAAAGGGAGGATTTGGTAGTTTAAGAAGTCGAAATGCAATGCAAAAAGGAGAATAAAATCACTCAATTATAAACTAACAAATCGCAACAAGCATGCATTGAATGGTGAAAACAGATTCACTGCAACTGCAATACAATAATTATTTCAGCAACTAGAGAGAAATATTCAACACCTTTCAGGCCTAAGGGTAGGGGGAAGGGCGTTGCAGACCCCCCCCCCCCCCCCAATTTCGAAAGGTCCAGATTTTGACTACACCTAAGGCCCCGAAATTGAGAGCAAAAGGGTTTCTAAGGTACTGAATTTGAGGACAAAATTGTTCATAAGGTCCGTGAATCAAGGAAAGAGAAATCGGATTCAAACATGATGTTGCTTTGGAATGGAGAAACTTTTCTCCATAATACCTTTAGTCATTTTGGACAAAACTGAATTGAAGATGTCACATTTTTCCCCTTTCGATGATCATTGAAATAAATTTTGTGCCTCCCGCAGGACCGTCCCGTGCAACCTATCCTTAATCAATAAAGGTCCAAAATGTTGACTTCACTGAGTCGCTCTCTCTCCAATTTTGAGCCTTTGCCCACAAAATAAGACGTTTCACCATGCAGACATCATTTCAAGCAATTGTGCACAATTTGTTTTACCACTTCTTGTCCCTTAACACAGTTCAATGTTCCAGTTCATGCTAACGGCCATAATTGAATACTTGGCTTGTACTTCAAGACAGGCGTTACAGATTGGATTTCTTACAAGAAATTACACAGAGTATCGTGCAAAGCAGAGTCCAGGATTTGCAATTACAAGCCATATTAAGTGCTTGAAAAACAGACAAAAACTTACCTACACTTGCCAGAGAACATTTCTTACGTTCACAACAAGTCATTTTGTAAACCGGGACTTTGAACTTTGCTTACCGACGAAAATAAAGTTAACAGGACATAATTTTATAACTGCGTAAGCAAATGATGAAAAGTTGTACACAAAAAAATAGTGTAGTGCAGTATTTATGCCTTTATGCTTCATCTGAGTGACATGACTCATGATTAAGCTGGAGACCAGTCTTTAGAGACCAGTTTAGGCAGAAGCTTTTATAATAGCACCCAACTTCCGTAATGTCGGTGGCAATTATAACTATTCATTTCTACTAATTTTTATGCTTGCTAATCACTTATTTGCTTATAAAAGGCACTGGAGCCAAAAGCACGTGCGATAAAAAGAATAAAACACTAATATTTCGATACCAAGGTGCGTACACGCGTTATCTTCCCTCATCACATCTCTGCCTTCCTTCACAACGTTAGCCACTTGCCACCATGTATCTGCTTCGAGCCGCCTGTTAGACGAACTGTAAGGTGTTTTATTGTTTTATTTTTACTCTGATGAAGAAAACCGCGTGTATGCACCTTGGTATCGAAATATCAGTGTTTTATTCTTTTTAACGCATGTGCTTTTGGCTCCGGTGTCTTTTATAAACAGTAGTGCACAAAACCATTCCACTTATTTGTTGTGTTCTCGAGCTGAAAAGATTGGGTCTTTTAGAATTTCACATTTCTTTATGTTTTGCACTTATCTATATTACATTTTGCACTAAGCCCTAATGTTTGACATGAATGAACTGGAACTTAAGAAATGCTCTGTGGGTAGCTGGTTTTAAAAATGTTGCAAGAAGCACATTGAAAAGGCACATTATACAGAAAACAAGAACGTCACCTTTCTTCATATTCAACACTTGTGTGTTCTGTGCAGTCGACATGCCATTCTGGATTTGAGCTAATTACTATGGCAAACCAACTCTATAATCAACAAACTACAAAGTCAAGCTTTGAGAAAAACAAGCATTTGCAAAGTTTGAGTTGCCATTAATACCAAATTTAGCACAAAGCTTAGTTGGCACTCTTAATAAGACTGTAAATGGTATTAACTATATATATTTTTTTACAATTTATTACATTTATGTCAAACTGAAACACGCTCAGCAGCGCTCGAAATTCAAACGTAGAAAAGCAATAAAAGCCTATGAAATGTGCTCACCGGTTTTCAAGTAACCATCGTAATTTTTTTTATGTGCTCCAGTCTGATTTTCGAAAACCGTCACAATAGTCAACAACAAGGGAAAACATTTCATCAGGAAATTACAACACTATTTACAACACAAAGGAAAATAAAAACTGATCTGGACACTACCTATAATGTGTATTGCTGAATTTGGAAATGCAACAAAAGTTATGCACACTTACACAGAATCTGAATTAGGTTCATTTTCACCTCTAATAATTAAACTAAAAGTAATTTGGGGTAAAGGTCACATCTTCAAACATCAACCAATTCTACAATACCGTAAATCGCCTATTAACAGCATTGGGAAAGCTATGTCCCCCCCCCCCCCAAATTGCTTTAAGGACAGAAATTGTGAAATTGCTTAGTTATAGCATCCCCCTGGGGGAAAGGGAGGCTGTAATTAGGTTGTTTCAAGATTTCTGACCTTAAAAACACTTTAGATTGTAATTTTGCTGCTAGAAATTGACTAAACGCTTCAGGCATTCAAGGAAATCAATGTTTCATCCCCTTAAATCGTGGTTTTTCTGCACCAAAATTAATTAAGAGCTTCATACATGAAGCATACTAAATAAACTATTAAACTAATAAACTAAATTGCTAAACAAATTACAATAAAGGCATTGCGTTAACCCAGATAATGTACATGAATAAACGCATACACGCCGAATTTTCCACGATGAAGTTAGGCCTTCCTGGACAGAAGTAAGATTCAAATTTTAACTTTATTACGGCCCACCCCCTTTTTTTTTATCGAATTAATTTTAACTGCCCATGGGCGTTTCACAGGTGATTTACGGTAGTTACGACCATATTTTGTTTAATGGTTATAACTATTTTTGGGGCGGATACACTAGAGCTCTAAGGCTGTACCTAACAAAAATACCTTACGAACGTCTTAGGGCCCCCGCGCACTAAGCAACCAAACCGCTGCGACCAATGAGAATGCTTACATTATATGTAGCACTGCCCACTTGGCCGCCCGGGCCCGTCAGTCACAACGGCCGCTGGAATCCCGGGCAGCTTGCAGGCGACCACAGGGCTACAATACTTGCTCTGTGCTCATTTTTCGCCACGTGATTGTGGCCGCACGGCACGTCGCCGTGTTTTTTACGCTTACCAGTGTGCGGGGGCCCGTAAACCCCTTTGGCTATGTACAGCTCCACCACTAGGTGAAGTAACTACAAAGGAAATGTGAAAAGATATTTCAAGATTTCATGGGTGACAAATAGATCTAACATTATTGCGATTCTGTTTTAATACTTGTTTACTATTCAGATTCAGTTTTAGTATTTGAAAACACATTTTGGCAATTAAGAACAACGGTATGTTTGATTTGAATGGTTCAGCTACCAGGTTTTTGGTAAAATCAAGGATCTATCAAAAACTGTCTTCCGCCACCAGAAGACACTTTTCTGTGTTGAAACCATTCTGCATTAAAGGGTACTGAACACTATTTTGAAACTGCCCTTGGTGATAGCTTAAACGACCTAATACTAATCAGTAGAAATTGTACCGGACAGCAGACAAGGAATTAATTTGTAGGTTTCTGAAATGCAACAACACAGAAAGAAAATGTTTAAGCAAGAGCACACATTCATTAAGAAGGAGTAACTTTTTTGAATAATCCCAACGAATAATAATAATATTTTTATTATTTCACGCAGATTGTACCAAAAATATTCTAGTATCTTAATCGAACTGATTACTGTGAACAATAGCCAATAATGTTTAGAAACAAGATTTTACTTTGTGATTTACATAGGTAGAACCAACTATGTTTTTTCCCCTCAAGTTTAATTTAACATTCAAGTTTTATTTTGTGGAGAAATCCTCCTCTGTGTAATCCTACTATAGGAGTCTGACACCGGCCAAAAAAAAAAAAAACAGCGTTATTGAAGAAAAAATTTTTAAGTTGGGAAAAAATCCTCGACTACAAGATATACCAAGGCTGATACCTCTAGACTAGTTAAGATGGATGTTGCTTAATTTACTAGTGATTTCCATACAATACATGTATTCACACCAAAATGATGTTGGTGGTTAAATCTTGTAGTCACCAACACGGATTCAATACGGTCCATAATATGGGGCTGGAATGGACTGCGGGGCAAGTTTTCCTTAACTTTCATGTATTTTTCCTCCCGCTGCTTGCAAGTTTTCTGTTATTTCAGCAATTTTCCTAAGTTTCATTTGATTTGGTGGGATCTCCCCAACCTCACCCCGCCCACCACCACCTCCTTGGATTTGTCCTTGCTCAAATTATAAATGGAATTAGTGTATTTTGCTGTAATTGTTTCCTTTTTTCCTCAGACTTAAATCAAAACAATTTGAGCATTTAAGCAAGGCCGGATTTGCTTAATTAGGGGCCCAGGGTACATACATTTTCGGGGCCCTTTCCAAATGCTCACGGTGGGTTGGGATGGGGGAGGGGAGCGAGGAAGAAATTACTTTGCAATGGTGGGGTGGGGGGTGGTGAGAAGGGCAAGAGAACATCGGTGTAGTTGTAGATTCCAAGATAGGCAATAAAAAATGTTGACAATTTAGAATCTTAATCAAATTTACATTTGTGCTGGTACACAAGAATCCGACGTGTTGGGAAGGAATCCCGTGCTGCAGGAAAGCAGTTATTGGGGCACAATGTCAAACTGTTTCTACCTTTATCGTCACTTAGTCAAAGACTGTTGAGACAAATACACATAGCACCACAGTAACAAAGAGAAACCACGTGTAACTTCAAATATTAGAGGATAAGACATTTCAAATCATGTTTGTTTTATTTTTTTTATTAAAAAAATTGTGTAAATTTGTTAAAAACTGGTTCGATGAACACATTCTCAGTAGGCTTAATACTACCACAGCGTACTACTTTTGATGAACAGTCAATCCCTTCACCGGCTTCATTATTACTTTTATGCTTTTATATACTGTCAATGCAGAATATCTTTATAAGAAAAATTCGCAATTTTACATTTGAAGATGAATTACTTTCAGCTAACGGCTTCACGGCAGCTTAAAACTTCGTTAGTTGTAAAATGATTTTGCAGGCAAGGTGAAATATGATAAAAAGATGTCCCCTGACGTGCACAAGTCCACACGTCATTGGCAATGCACACAAAATTTAAATATTGGGCCTGAAAATATGTTGGAAGCATATACCATTACAGTCAATAAAGACAGTGATGAACACCATCAAAAACTTTCCTATCATGCACAAATGGGCTAATCTTTTTTTGTGGTTTTTAGTTTTTATTGTAAGTACCTTTGCTCAAGAACCTTTTCATCCTATTTTTGCATGGTGTTGACGTCTGGTTTGTATATTTAGGTGACCAAGGCCGGCAAATTTCAGGCCAAAATTATAATTTTGTGTGTATTGCCAATTACTTGTGTATTTGCCACCATCCGGGAACACTTTTTTTTAATCATAAAACTTCATAGTGGTCTACATGTTATTGGTGTGTAGATGAGATATATTTCTGACCAGCTTTGTTATGTTCCTCAATTGATGAATTGGAATTGAAACTTACTGCTTGCATAATTCATGTATGATTTGGTGTTAAATTGAAACGGTTAATTTTTTTGTAATAATGGTTACTATTGTTAAATAATAAGCGAAACGTGTACATTTTTGGTGCCTTTCGGTTTATTTTTCAATAATAAAAATTGTGCGACTTTTATTGTCACCCATCGTGTTCTGTATTTCTTTCTATATTGATCTGGCACTCCATTCACTTCAAAGCTACACACAGTAACATTTGATGCAAGCTTAAATAAATGCCAATTGACTTAGCCAATACATTTTTTTTTTCATTTTGAGTAACTAGGAACATTCGTCCAAGCTTATTAGAAATGCTTTAATTTTTCACCAGAACATTCTGTGGAAAATATTTATTATTAGCCTAGGTTAAAACAAATCAGGCGTATAAGATATGTAACCTCTAGCTACGTGTAAAGTTACAGAGTGGAATGTTGGACTCATTGCTGTACATGCTTTTAAATTACATTCGGGCAATTTTCAACCACCTGCCGATGCCCATGTTCATAATAATGCTAAAATGACTGTACAGTCAAACGCTCCTCCACAATTTCGAGGGGCCACCATCAGAAAAAAGGGCATACAGCAACATTTTCAGTTGAAGATATTAATGAAAGCAGGTAGTATTATTCCAATCCCTATATTCAGCGGTCTAAACAAACCATGTCTAAAAAAAAAATACAAATGATCAGTCCATATTGAGCTTGGAAACCGAAGATCAAGATTGCAACCTTCGAATAGCTCTTGTTTTAAATGGTTTTTGCCTTTGTTTTAATGGATTTTCTTCATAACTGTATCGACAGAAAGGGCATCCTTCAGGAAGGGGGAGAGGGGGTGCACAATGCATGTGCCTCAATGTGTGGGCACCCATGCATACTTTAGGGCGACAGCAAACCACCCCAACTGTTGCCTGGCGTCATCTTTTACCACCATTGTAAGACTGCCACTTGGGAATACAACACTAGGCGTTCACCAAAAAGTCCTATAGATTCTAACCAGTTAAAGTGAAGCACAAGTTGTTGTTACAAACAGCATTGTAGCACGGGCAAGAAGCTAACACCGTGACACTGACCATCATGTACTGCTGCATAGGTTTGCAGTCTGCATACAGACTGTATGTTATAGTTCCAGATATCTGTTCAGACTCCGATCTAGCCCCTTCATATCTTACGTCACATGCTTATCAACATTATTTGTTCTGGAAATTATGCCTGCTATCTCTGCAGCCCCTTCTTTTATCCACCATGCCATTAATAATGTAGCTTGCTGCTATCCAATCTTGTTTAGCATGGAAAGGAACTATTATTAAGAAGCCAGTCACATACTCTTCTGACAGATATCTTGGTGTAGAGGATGTGTACTAATGTTGCATTGCCGCCCAGGCATTCCTTTTTACTACCTTCAGCAGTTGGTATATCTTGGTTTGTCCTTACAAACTAAATTTGGACATAGCTCCCGGCACTACGCACCGAAATTTTCATGGACAAGTTCACTTACAACACAAGTACCCGAAGTTAAGCGGAAACTACGGGAAATTTTGATTACAAAATTTTACAGGGCATTTGAGGTATTCCGACTTTATATATGCGTCAGAACTCCAAATTAATTAATTACACGGCGGATAACTAAGTCTTCAAATCGGAAGACACGATGCTCCAAATGCTGAAATCCGTAAGAAACTGGTGACAAATTCTCTATGGAAGTATGTCCCTCATCCGAGAATTAATTTTAACTCCTAAACATTACAAAGTGCATTTTTTTTTTACATACGCTAATACGTGCAATTTTGTTAGGCACTTACTGAATGTTAGCCAGATATGGTTTCGTTATTTGGGAATCATGATACGTTTACGCACAAATAATGGAAGATTGAATTCTAAGATATATATAAACACACACATCTTAAGTTTCTAAATTAATTCCATCATAAAAATTGTAGTTTTGTTTTAGTGTAAATGTTAACCACAGATCTTCAACTACACCTACGAGACTAGAAATTCACATGGAGGTAGGGCTATGGATTGGTAACAAGAATGCATCTATTGTGACCTTACTAAATGTGCCTTACTAAACTAATAAAAACACCCTGTATCTCTCTCTCTATACAGCACCAGGTTCTGATTCAAAGCCTAACCAAAATTGTAACAGGGTAAACAAAATAAACTTTCAACTTTTAAGGATTTATAGTTTTAACGTTGAAACAATGCTAATTACTGGTAGTGTACGTTTTACTATTGGTCGAAGTAATTGAGAGTGTGCCATCTTTGCTACTATCATTAGATTGCTTTCCTATTTGTCACTGGATATCTTTATCCAACTTCTCTGTTTATAATTAATGACCGTACAAATTTGGTTATTTTTCTGTTTTTAAAATGTGAAATTCCACAATGCTCCCCATCTCCAGTAGCTTAGAGTTTTAGGTATTTCTATGCAACCTTGTTTTGTGAAAACGCAAGTTGAAAATTATTTTTTTAGGCAATAAAAAAATGGTCTCTACGTTGCATTTGAAAAATAGGATAAGCTAGCTATCAGCATATAACATTTTATGTAAATTGAACAACACATTTTTATGTGCCTAAATGCTAAGATTACACGTACAAAAATGTACTTCTCGGCAATCACAACGGCAGATTCTGTACGGTCTTTCAGGGTTGTCTTCACAATAAGAAGAGATATTAGAACAGCTACTGCTCTGCTAAATTCTAGGCAACATTTATTGCTATCTAAAAAAAAATTGTTTATGCCTTATTGGCCAGTTAAAAATAAAAATGCAAGTTCAGATCAATAAATCTTAGTATTAACTTAGTATTAACTGGCAGGGTGTTTTTCTTTTGCCACGCTCAAGTAATTACACTGTAGTTAATTTACTATTGCCACAAGGAGCAATAGGCATAAGGGAATCAGCATTATTCCAAAAACGTCTTGATTTACTTAACTGCAATTACTAGAATAAGGTGAGATATTTCCACGCACAGTATAAATCCAGAAGAAATTTAATCAGCCACGTGAAGTGCACCTTCTAAGAAGGCGTGCCACCATACCATATGACAACCTATTTGATTGTTGCCTTGAAAGCGACCGTCGGTACATCACGTTGTTATTTTGACATTGTTTGCTTGTTTAAACAGTAAGCACCAATTTTACACAGCATTTGTTCAAAAAGAACTATCAGCCCCATTGGTGACACACCATACATCTTTGACTGTCTGAACCAGGTAATCGCTTTAATACCATTACAAGTGCAGATGAACATACACAAGAGCCGTTACCGACACTTACAATACCTTAAAATAAGTGACTTTTATTTTAGAAGGCAACTTTTAGTGCCTGTATTACACCTGAGGCAACAAGCAGAAGTAACTTAGTAACTTTTTTTTTAATCAAGTGTGCCTAAATTATACCGTAGTATACGTCCAGCTTTAAACTAAAAATTGTCCATCAGGAAGCGAAAATTTTCAGAATGTCTTTAAACAACCACACTGATTATTTTTTTTGCTTTTTTATACATTGGTGAGTCCTGCAATTTGAACTGCAGTTCAGCATTTGACTGTTCTTGCTTTAGTTCGGAACTTCGAGGCTACCGGTACCCCAAACTTCGCCCACTGTACATTGGAAGTTTTTCTCTCCCATTTCATACTGCATGGCTGTATGACTGCAAAGAACGTCAAAGACATACAGTGTGTATGTTTCAGTTTGTACAGCACCTAATTTTCTGCACCCAAACCTTAAGGATTCTATACTTTTCAATCAAAAATATTTTTTGTTAAAATATTTGATTTAAACTATTATCGTAAGTACATAACAGCAAGCAATAAAGCCGTACTAATAACAACGACAATAGTTCAGTAGAAGTTTTACAATGCTTATAATACAGTGATGTAATGCTAATATGAAAATATTTAAGTGCAATGACATAATTGTTTAAACATGTACAAATATTAAGAAATAGGCGCGAAACGTAGCTCGCTTGTATTTCGAACACAGTTAATCACTTAACGTTGTAATTAACGTTTACATTTCTTATGTACAGTTCATGCTGCTAATTAACTGGGGCACAGAATACATCTGTGTTTTGCCTCTCGTTAAAAGCAGGACTCCAGTTCTCAAAAACTGGATCACGAGAATAAAATATCAAACAAAAATTAATGTCATGAAACAGCAAAGGGGGCAACAACGAGCATTCTTAACCTATCCCTATGTTTAACTGCAGTAGAAGAGATAATTTACTAAAGATTTCAGGAAAATTTTAAACAATTGGACTGGTTTCACTTTACTTTTTTAATAGCAACATTTTTTTCCAAAGGCAATCCCCCTGTACTACACCAAGAATTGGTGGTGACACACAGAATAGCTTTAAAGTAGCTTTAATCATTTTACATAACTTTGGCCTTGCCCGTTACCACGTGTTACATTTTAAATTCAATAAAATCTAAAAGTGGACTGACTAACAAAGCATTTTGAAGTCAGAAGAATGCTTCATAATTTCAGTTTTCGACTACAAAATCGCATCCTTCTCTATCAATTTAAAGAGACTATGTAACGGTTATTACCACTATTTCTGACAATGACGAGAAGGCCATGGCATTTGTACCTCTGAGACATTCCACAATAGCCTCAAGGAGAAATCGAGGAGTTGGTATTGTTGCACTGAGGAGGTTAAGAAAGTCTCCGAACCCTTGTTAGCTAATACTATCTTGTGCACCTAGTTGACGTTGCCTGAACTACCTCATGGTAGCTCCACCAATCAGAAACAGGTTTACAGAAGCCGTCGATCAGTAACTGAGTAGTAGCTGACCAAAAAAAAAAGCTGATTAAAAAAAGTGTTCTCCGGTTAGTATCAGTTGCTTTTATTGTACTAAAGTAAGACTCACTTCTTTGCTGATGTGTCATGTGATTGTTGTTGTCGTCATTATAAGTTGATTAGGTTACATTAGTTGCTTTGGTTCGTATTTCACTGAGTAGGGGACAAATTTAACCATGGATTGTGCAGACTGCTGTTTCATTGTTGCAGTTTGATGAAAGTCGTTCCAGTGTCAAGTGAAATTTGGGTAACTAGCCTGACCTAGCTGTAATGTCTACGAATTCGCTCATCCTCTACTGTATAATGACCGTACAACAAATGCATGAAGTCATTTCGTCACAATCAAATTGAACATGCATACAAAATGGCAACCGCTGCTATGTTGCTAATCCAGCTGTATGAAAACTGATGCAAAACTGATTGCATCTTCTAAATCTTCTAAAACATCTTGTAAATCTTACGTAAATTGCATTTATGTTTGACGTATTGCAGTAATCATGTCTACGCACTGTCAAATTAGATTTTTCACACAGTTTCTCTTGTGTCTTGTAATCGAAAGTTATTTCATAGTCGAAACTCAGTTCTAACTAATTAGATGCCGTAGCTTTTGCCATTGCCGCTAGTGGCACTGCTTACAAATAGCATGACAGTGTATTACAAATTGTATGTTCCCGTTATCAAAAGGGGCCGAAAATATCAGCAGCAGCTGGAGCCATGCAAGTCTAAGTGCAGACCGAGTTGGGAACAGATCTGATATGCAGTTTACGATTACCGTAAATTGTGTATTAAATGCCCAGTTGAAGCTAATGCCCACCCCCTAAAATCCTTTCAAGTCAAAATCGAGAAATAGTGGAGTAAACACCCACCCCTTAAATTGTCATTTTTCTGCAGCAAAATTAACTAAAAGCTGTATGTTGAGAATAAAGATACTTATGCTTGCTATTCTTATTGGCCCTTCTCCCTCCCTAGGGCAATAGTGGACTCTTTCCTTTGGCACCTAACACCTGCAGTGCTGCATGAAGCCCTCGCCTCTTTCCCCTACACCAACTCCCTTCTTCACAGCAATTAAAAGGATGTAAAAATCCACCTTCCATGTTCAAAAACTTTGAATTTCCGGTGATAGATGTCCAGGAAGGGTTACATATCCAGAAGAGTGGAGTAAACGCCCACCCCCTATTTTTGCCAAATTTATTGTATAAGCCCATGGGTGTTTATTACACGACTTACGGTACAATCCTGGACAAACAGAGCATGTGGAAGTATAGTACTGCACTTACGATAACAACAATTGAATTACAAACCAAAAAAAGTGAGTCTACCTTAGTACAAATAAAAGTAAACGATAGTAACTGGAGAATCCTGTTTCTTAGTTTTTGTTCTTCGCACAACCACTACTAATGTTTTGTTTAGTTTTTGTGCGGTGGCGTATTGTGTATCTACACTTACTGACAATGTATATGACATTGTTGAATGTACCCACATTTCCAACAGTGATGTGACTGCATGCTGCCAACGAGATGTACACCAAGGCATTAGACCGCCACTCTGCAACGTCAACTATGTATACGAATGTCAGATGTCAACTATTATAAATGATGAGAAAAATAAAAATAGCTTCTTTTATCCCATCCACTGCGCGTTTGAATACTTAAACATAATGATGTAACCCACCAATGCATTAAACTAATAAATGAGGTTTGAAATAACTAGCCATCCATTTAAAGTTATAAATTTAAAATAATGAAAATTACTTGCTACTAGGCCTTTCGAGTAAAAAGTATGGAGATACGAATTTATTTTCTTTAATCGAAACTTAGTACCAGTATTTCGCTGTTTAACTAAAGGTTTGATTCTTCTGAAAAACGCTTTCTAAACCTATTGAGCAAAATTAAATTAACTACAAGTTTTGTCACCACTGTTAAAAGTTGTTAGTAGATTCTCTTGCTCAAAGGGTAATTATCTGATAAGTACAATTTTATACCAGAATGATGTTAATTCCTTAACAATTCACAGAAAATGTTTGAACCATAACAGGTGAAACCCATAGTTAGAAATGTCAAGTTTCCTAACCATGTGGCTAGGAAAACCGAAATTTCAGGAATAATGTGATGATTGCTCATAATGGTTGTTACTGTACGAGCTCCACGACTAGTCAAGCATGGCTTGTAATCCGAGGTGGGATAAAAATGTGAACAAAGAAGATACATATATTATACACGAAAGATAAGCACTTGTGATGTGGATTATTTACAGCTTTAAAATTCAGGTAGACCATTACTATTATTCCCAAAAGTTCTGGGATTTACAGGTCTGAATGAGAACCATACTAGACAATTTAAAACACAGCCCAAAGTGCTAACCAACACCATACAAACACACAATGCATCATATTAACTAAAGAAAGCAAAGCTAAGTAACTTGGTACCAGATTTTGTTACTAACTTGTCTTCGTTGCGTTTTTTGACTTGGTTTCATGAAATTTGTTTTGCATCTGTAGGATGTGTGACGGCACTTTCTGCTGTATCTTAACTGATATATAACAAAATATATATTTAATAATACACCCTCAGCCTACAGGTGGCCAAGTGTCACGTTGCTAACAAATCATTCTTGGCAATTGTTTTTAGCAGCAACTGTAAGTTTTCTTGCGCACTTTTCATATCTGGGCTTAGTTGCAATGCTCGTTGATATGCTTGTTCCGCCTTTCTGTATTTTTTCCACCGATGATATAAAACACCTGAAAAATGGAAATACAAAATTCTGCACTTACAATTAACATCATAAATAAATACAGGTACTCGTTTATCGTCATTGTATTCAATTAACTACCTAGTTGACAAGAATGAGGATTTGAACCAACAATACACATACACTCTCATGAATTTATTAGTCTTGAACTATAAACTAAAATGCCAGCCATTCATTGTTGGAGTAACACCACATACAGAGAAACTATTTTTTGGGGGCCAATTTGTAATTATTGATGGATTAGTTCCATTTATTCAATCAGGATCAAAGCATCCGAGTGTCTTGCTTTGCCATTCAGAAAAAAGAAAATTGAAGTTCCTTTTACAGGTATCAAAACACAAGTGCACCTATTAAGTGAATTCGATAACCACTTGTCAATTTATCTATGTACTGCTGTTCATCAGTGTAGTGTTATTTTGCCGAACAGTTGTTGGTCTCTGGGATAACATTACACATTAATCAATAATATAAGGATGATTCATCAAAATCAGTAAAGAAGTTAGGCAGCAGTCCCATCACTGGAAGGCCAACAGCGATATGCGCTGGAAAGTCAAGGTTTACTCGTGCCTGGAATAACTATTTTGAACCGTGTACTTGATGAAGTAGGAAAGGTAAATGTTGAAAAGCAGTTACAAACTAGCAAGTGGCTCCCGTAGTTTATACATTTAAAATCCCATAATTTGCCAACTTGTCAGTGGATAAATAAAACTTAAGGCAGGAAGTTTGAAAACTGCATGCTCGTTCGTGCTTGCTTTTCAACGTATACCTTATTCCGTATCATCACTGGATTAAACACTATAATTAGTTAAATTATATTCTTTAATAATATTAGGAAAAGTGATTACGGAGAATGATATGGTGTTTTATAACTTTAACCATACTTCATTGAATTTAATTCATCATTTTCACAATCAAAACAACCAATAGTATGGTCAATGGTAGTGTTATTGTACACTAAATACATCACAGCTATGGTACTGAAAAGTTGCATTACTAAACTTTTTCAGTGTTAACGGTAAATTGTACCATAGTTGCACTGTTCATGCAATAAGAGAATAAGATATTTTCTGAATACCAAAAGAAATGTACGCATGTTTATGTGCATAAAATGACTGTCATATGTCACCTTTTCTGACTTCCCCTTAATGATTTGCATAGTAATTATAAACCTTTGGTTGATAATAAATTACATCCAAAAAAAAAAAAATCTTCCCTAATGGACACATTTATTTATTTATAACAGACACACTTTTTAATTCAATTCAGAAGTAGCAAGAAGTTGGTGCATCATTTACGTAAAGTGCAAAAGAAAATCTACAAATGTTAACACCTTTATCAAGTTAAACATTTTGCAGTCCTACAGTGTACTGAAGATAATTTACTGACTAGACCCTAATTTTCCCTTGACTTGTTGGGCACTGGAAGATGTCGAAGTTGTCGACCTCGTTAAAGTTATCAAAGACTAGTCTTATTGCAACCCAAAACAATAGTCAAGAACTTTGTTTTATGCATTATACCACGCGTGTATGTTGCTATTTTTGCAATCGACAGCTTCATCACATCCAAAATCACTGTGATAGGTTTGCCTGTGTTTGGGACAAGAGTGGCACGACAACTCTGGCTGTGTGTACCCACCAATACAAGACATCGCACTGGCGGTAAGGCAAATGTGGAATACATTTTCTGTTCGAAGCAGTTTTTCCATACACAAGGCTGCTGGCTTGAGGTTTGAGTAAACATTCCCAACAAAGACACATGAATCACATATAATATCTGTAGCTTTCCATTGCCTGCATCATTATTTCTGTCATCCAAAGAAATAGGTCATAACGTTTAAATAACCTGCTGAAAACGTAAGTCTGTAGACAAAACAATTCTAAAGTTTATCTGTGGAGTGTCTAATAAACTGAGGATTAACTGTGATAGAATGAAATTTGAAAAAAAAACTAGTAGCTTACCAAGGTTGACATGGTAGGTAGGATTGTAGGTGTTGAGGCGAATTGCTTCAAGAAAGTGTCTTTGTGACTCGTCATAACGCCCAGCTTTTCCCAATGTATTCGCCAGATTAAAGTGCAATGAAGGCTCATGTGGGAGCACTCTTAATGCTTCCAAAGCAATTTGCTCAGCTCGTTCTAGGTCACCTGTTCAAATGAAAAGAATGTTTAGTTAGCTTAACCTTTTTTCCAACCGATTCACACATAAGAGCTAAGCATACTTAAATAAAATTGAACTAGAGTTGACCTTGTATTCAAGGTATTCAAGTATTCAATATATTATGGTCAGGAAATTTATGGTACTTTATAAGCACGACCACAATAATTTAACAATAACCTCCAAGGGGTTGAGAAGGCTGTCAGAAGACGATATTGCCAAATCACTGAAATGGTAAATCAAGGGAAGCAATGGGTAAACGAGATGTATTACCTTTTTAAAAACGTTTAGGTTCTTACTTTGAAATTCGAAAGCCATTGGAAATAAAGCATAATTTATGCAATATTTCAAAGTGCAAAGATATCAACTATGGCCAATTTTCGACAGTCAGTATTTGCTGGAGTTGTTAAATTCTGAACTGCCTATCTTCATCAGACGTCTTATTCACCATCCAGAGACATAAGGAAGGATAAAAGTTGAAGGGGTGCAAACCAGAAATTTACCAACATAATTTTCCGTCTAGCCAAAAAAATTATGTAATTTTTCCGACTGATTTGCCAATTTACCAAAAATTATGTAATTTTGACGAATGATCTGCCAACTGGACAAACATTAGAGGGGTATGACACCCCCCCCCCCTCCTGTAAAACGTCCTTGACTCTTTCCTTGTCGACTCTCGTGTCTTTTTCTTATGTATTGTGTAAATTGTGCTTCATTTCCAGATGCACAGCTACCATTTACGAAAATTGTGTAGCACTCTCCTCCATCTCTACCTTCTAGAACTACCCTTGATGGCATTTACTAATTTGCAATCTCACCAGTGCTGTCCAGCATTATAATCATGTTGTTCCATGACACAACATGAGTAGGTTTTAAACGAGTCGCATTGTGCCACGCCCTGTAAGCCTCTTCGTAACGTTGCTGTTCAAGGTACTGAAATTGAAAAGTGAACTTGTGTGACACATGTATGATAAGAGCAACTTAAATAACATGAAACACGCAAAGCACAGCTTCATCTTGTCAAGAGCACTGAAGTCATCAGACACATAAAATCATCTACCAGTTTTGGTTTATTCAATTCCCATACTTTAATGCTAAATTATGTAGATTTGTTCTAAACCGCAAAAGTAAGAAAAGTGCAAGACAGTGTCAACGCCTGCTCGTATATCAAATGAAAAGATCTGATCCAGCGTGGTTATAGGTAGAGCCAGGAAAGATGGTGCGTGCCTCACATTTTAGCCTCAGATTTCAGTTTGCCTGTTATTACATCTTCTGACTGTAACATTCGAAATAATTAAAAATTTATCATTATCTATTTGGTAAATAATGACCTTGGAATCAGCTTCTTATACAGTAATTGGTGCCAGAGAAAAATTTAATTCTTAAAATGAAAATCTTGAAAACATAACAAGTAATTACGATGAAGATGGAAACGGGAGTTCACAACGTAACAACAATAATCGAGTATGCAGCAATGCATTGCTTTCCTTTCTCTGTAATACTGGACGCAGTGAAACATTACTATAATTTTAAATTCTTTAATAGGAGTTTAAAAAAAATATTTTGTAACTATTGTGTTAGTTACAACGCTCCAAATGAAAGCTTCGAAAAACCAATACAACAAATATGTAGCCCTAACATTTCCCCCCTGAACATGTTGGCACACACTAATGCGTGTCGGAATAAAAATTTAGGTAGGACGAACATAAATATTGTGTAAATGTTTGTTTTGAACATGTAGTATAAACAACAGAAGGATGAACGTGTATTAACATGTAGACCACTCTACATCACTATGAAATGATTGCTGTCTTGCATTGCTTTGAATAAGTAATAATCATCAGCCCATATTTATTGGCTGGGACACACATCGGAGATACCGACTGACTGTGAAACCTAAAAATGCCTTTTGGAAGAGATCTGTAGGTAGGATGCCAATAGAAAGAAAAAGTTAGTGATGTTTTCCATTAAACAGCTAATTGGGAGTTTTACACATTAATAGCCACAAGTGGCCATAAATTTAATGTGGCCTGTGTTTCACAAGGCTTAGCTGTAATACCAACTGTTTCTATATTAAAATTTAGGTTTTAGCAATAAACATAATTCCTTTTACATGGCTGGGTAACTGATCTTTGCTTTTAGTGCAGCTTCTAGTAAATTTAACCAGTGAAGTGATTTTGCTGTATTAGACTTCACAATTTATTATTGCAACTTTAAACACTTCAGCAGCTGTGCGCCGAACTGCTTTGAATCTGTGAAACCATTATGTTGGAAAATTTAAGTTAATATTCTTCGAGTTCGGCAAATTTTCGACGAAGAAATACAAAAAGGTCACTCGCGTTCGTCTTCTTCAGGCCATTGTTTAAACATTTGGTACAGAACCAACTCACCACTCAGCTAACGCCCGCTGGCAAGCACACCTGTCTTACAAATATCGGAGGTTCGACGCAATAAATTCAAATTTGGGTGCTAATTATCAGTCTAGAATTCACGATACCACAAGCCTACAAGATGCAAAAAAGGTGATAACTACTAAAGCGTTTCGCCCACCAGCGTGAGCGTTCTCGAAGCTTGCACTTGCAAACAATCATTGCCTGGCAAGACAGAGCAGGAGATGGAGCTTGCGGGAGCATGAATGGCTTTGTTTGAATGTAATGGATTGTTTGCAAGAGCATACTTTGAGAACACTCACACTGGTGGGCGAAAGGACTTAGTGGTTATTAACGTTTTTGCATCTTGTAGGCTTGTGGCCATTTTATTTTATAGCTTTATTACCAGATTTCCGAGATTGTAGTAACAGTCCGGGTACTGCCTCCGATGGTAGATAGCCATCTGGTAACTCCTCTCTGCCTCACTATGCTTCTTCAGACTGGACTGTACAATTCCAAGGTTCATCCATGCCGCTGCATAGTCATGCCTTGATAAAAAAAAAAAGAAGGGGAAAAATACAAGAAGACTTCAATATGAAATAATAGACTGAGAATATCAGAATTTCAAGCTTAATCAGCTCCTAAAAGAGTTTGCTTTTGCCTTACTAACACCTTATACAGAAAAGGCACAACCAGATAAAAAAAGTCAGGAAGGGCGTCTGTCTGAAAAGTACTAAATCGGATATGCAACAACTAAGGATCCTGTTGTCATTTTGCTTCTCACTTATCTGTTAACAGGTAGATTTTTCTGGCCACAATCCTACATTTTAGAATTGGCCAGTCTGTCACATTTAGAAGGAAAAAGGGGTGGCGGTCTGCTTAGGTGACCACCATCTCGTTAGCATTAGGCTACAAGTTGCATTGTCAACCCAGCTACTTCACTTTTTCCATGTAGTGCAGTCATATGCAATGCATTACGTATAACTGTTTATTTACACAACTACGTATTTACAGGAACGATCCAAACCTCTCGCAAGTCAAATGCAGAATATATAACTTTAAGTCGCTCACTTAGTTTTTATCTGTAAAACAAGTCCCTCTCACGAGCAATCTCATGGTTGTCCCTTTTCAGTCCAAGGTCTTTTTGGCAATTACAAATTGTCCTTTAATTATTGGCTTGTTATCACTGAACTGGATGGTTCAATTTCTCTGTTTATCGCACAAGACATCTTTTGAGATGGAAAGTGGTTTCAATGATGACCAACATTTTCAGTCCTCATTTCAGATGAGGCTAATTGATAAAATATTTCTTTTTTAAACAGCACTGGCTCACACAGGTACACAAACAAAAAAAGAAGTATTTTTTTTTTTTTTGCTTTTCAAGGCACAGTTCCAAAATTTCCAATTTACTTATTTTTGATTTTTCGCACACACACACATAACAGATCCCCGGACCTAACAGTCAGTTATTATGGGCAATGTCTCTCCATCTTGTCAGTTACCAGAATAATAGATCACTCCACAAAAAATAACCAGAGGACCGTCATACCAACATCACCATAACACAGTTCAGGCATGACACAAAGTTCAGATCTTTTATCACTACCTTTCTGAAAACAGTTTCTTAAAAGCATGGTTCAACAAATGTGCAAATCAACAATTTTACACCTGGGTACAACCACATCCCAAAATATGCATTTGCCCACCACCAACAAAAAATGTAATCTATCCATTTATCCCTTGATAATATTAGACTAAATCCATTATGCTGATGCCAACCAGACAGACTTACTGAAGTTACATCTCGCAAATTACTCAGTAACTAATGCACCATTCAGTTCCTCTTTATCTGTGATTTATCACTGATCCAGGGGTTCGGTTAGTTCTGACAAATTGTAATATGGCCTCAATTTGATCACAACAAACACACTTATTTACAAAGGTCGGCCTACCCCAGATTCTAATATGGCCTGACTTGGCCAAACAATCATACTTCCCATGACTAGGAAATATTTGCCAATTACCACCATCGCAGTTGTATTTTACTGAGGTTTATTAATTTGACCTTTAATAATTAACTCCCTCAATTTTGTCTTTCATTACGTCTTAGTTTATCAGCCTTTCTGACCTATTCACGAACCTCACTTTTTTGTTTACGTTTTCACTTGTGTACGTGACCTTAAATACGTCTCATAATTAACAATAAATACACTTTCCCTCTGTCTGTTGGTTTACAGAATTCCTTTCAGGATTATCTACCCCTTTATCTACAGTTTCCATCTTAGTAAAGCAGGACCTATCTAAAACCTCTTCCCCTCCCATGCTTTCACTCACAGGTTGGTTTTGGTCCAATTTGGCGTTTTGGATTTTGCTCTCAGGCTGATTCTCACTAAGCCCAATTTTTAATGGTACCGAACTGTCACTCAGGTTAGGCTTACATCCATTTCTTTTACCATCACTTTTGCTAAGCATATTTACTAACTTATCACCTACTTTATCACCCCATATTGTCTGTCATCTTTAGCGCTTACACAAGCAGACACACTTTCCAGCAGTCCTAGTTTCAGATTTAACATAGGTTTCAATGACTATTGATGAGTCTTCATTAGCCATTCCACCCTCCTTACCAATACCTCCTCCTTACCATTAGAATACCAGATAGAAGACAGGAGAATCACTGTTGTCCAGACTCGAGCCCTTATTGTCAATATTTCTACGAATAATTCTTGTTATTTTCTTTCCACACTTACCGATTTCCCGTTCTTGAGATATTTATCACCTTCCCTTTAGTTCCCTTATTTCACATACCCCATCTTTAACCTGCCTAGCTTTAGACCTTGTTGTAGCATTTACATAATACATTTCTTTAGCAGTCATTGTTTCATTTTCTCATTTGACAAAATGTAATTTAACCCTCTAGGTAGCTTATCTATAACACCTGTCTTTGTTGTTACATTGACAAAATCACCCTCTAAAGCGATCTCAGTTACAAGTACATTTAACGGATTCCTGCTTAGCACTGCTTGTACCCTTACCGTTTTCCCAATACACCTACTTCCTAAAAATTACAACTTACGCCCAACCAAAAATTCCAAATTTCAATGCTGAAAACTGATGAATTTTCGACTATTTTTACCCTATAAATTCTTGGTAATATCCTGAGTGCAAGGGTAGATATGATAATTTTTTGGAGCACGAAAGTTTTTACTCCCATTAAACTCGTTAAGTGCTTGTGTTGGCTAATTATTAAGGTCTCGATCCACGAAGTTGCGAGGGAACTTATTGCCAACACATGCACGAGTGAGTTTAAGGGAACAAAAACCGATCGATAACTAATCAGAGTATCTCGCTAGAATTAGCCCATCAGTTTATTAATATATCAATTACAAACATTTATGGGTGTATGTAAGAATTTCTACATTTTATGTCGTTATGCTTTTATTAATTTGTTAGCGAGTATTTTGATTGTGGCTTTCGTGATTAAGCTAGTCACTTTTGTTTTGTTTCAGTTTCGTTGCGTAATACCGAAGTCAATATGCTTCAGGTTGCAGACGTTTTCAGATTGTATCTCCATTGAAACTATCACAGATGTCACTGAAACTCTTTAATTCGGACATTACTAAAATTATCCTAAATGTTTACATACTTTTAAAAATTAGCTATACGTTTTTACATCCACATTTGTTGTTTATTCGTATTTATTTGTATTTATCTAACTGCGAATGTTTTTGCTGGAGCGCTATTGGAGTTTCATCTAAGCTACTACTGTGTGCCCATCACTATCTTGGTTGCTATGGAAACAAATCCTATTCTGACTAAAACCGGATTAAAATAATTTCATGCAACCATTTAATGACTGACGATGCATTCCGGACATGTAAGTATACTGTATTGCTCACATGAAGCGTATTTATTACGGTGTAATGCATTACGTAACGCAGGAATAAACGAGTCGGGCCTAACGACCGGTTCAGTCGCTTTTTGCTAAGCTTCGGGTTTTTCACTAGTTAGCACCAGTCATAGCTAGAAATCGTTGTAGCAATTGACGTCCCGTCGAAAATAATCAAATGTAACCTAACTTAAACTGATCTCACTTACTTAATTTACACATAAGCCATTAAAGGCACATAAATCCTTCCGGTATGTCGTACAACCCGTTGAGAACAGCGTTTGTAACATTTACACTGGTTAGAATTAATGTCGCAAAATCATCTCGCACGAAAGAAAAAACAAGAAAATGGCTGTGTTGGCAACATTTACATACATTTGAAAACTAATGTCGCAAAACTGAGTCGTACAGGAAAGCCAACAGGGACACATGTGCCTTTAATTAAGCCTTTTTAGCATGTTTAAGTATGCGACTCTAGTTCAGTGTGTTGCCAACTAATTTTGACGCTCGCTAGGTAGACCGTTCACACTGTATATCAGAATAAGTCAGCTGTGATTGGCTGATGCGCCAAAAATATCCCTTTCCTATTGGCTAAAAAAAACGAGGTAGATACTCAAAGAAGGTACATGTGTCGGGTTTTATAGGCCCTCCTTTTTGCAAGAAAAGGCTGAGTTGACGAAACTTAACTTCAGCTGAAACTTGAAATCTGGGGAACTTTGAACAATTGTATTTTAGTAATCAGCGTGTAAGGAAAAGAATTAGCTAGCTGGTATCATTTTACTTTTCTTATAGTTGATTTTTAAGTATGAAACAGCTTTCTTTAAAATTGCATTTGAATAAAAGGAATAATCAGAATTCTACAAATGAAATAGGTCATTAGTCACCTTTGGTCACTTGGGTCACCATTTGTGTGTGGGTTACTGGGCCATGGATCAATTTGTGTGAATAGCTTTTTGATCCAGAATGATCCAGACACCCAAATCATCCAGTAACCCAGAATGACCCAGTGATCTGGAAGATCAACTGAATGACCTATTTAACCAAACTGACACTACCCCATTAAACTAACTCGTATTATGCATTCTGCAAACATAAAATGCTTTTAAAATGCACCCACTGTGTTTTTATATTACATCATTTTAAATCTCCAATTTTCTGTTTTGGCAAATAAAATCCTTTTAAGATAATCGTAATAATGTTAGTTTTTTTTTTACTGCAGGATTGGTAAAAGGACCTAGACATTCTTGTTGCAATTTTTGAGATGTATGCCTGTGTTCTGCATACTAGAACTGCATTGTGTAGGAAACAGTTTACTTTTTTTTTTGTAAATAAACCAAGCGACTTATTTTTTTAATGAAGTTTAATGAAGAATTAAATGGCGCAATGCTGTTATTGGCAAATGGGTCAAGCTGGTCAATGGTAATTTTGTTTCCTAATTCAGCAGGTAAATCTGAATCAATGGGTGAATTTGGGCCTGATTGGGTCTCTCTGGGACGGTGGGTAAGTGTGGGCCAACTTGAGTCTCTCCAGATCAGTAGGTCAATCCAGATAAGTGGTATAAGTCTTGATAAGTCACTTTGGTTCAGTGGGTCAGTCCAAGCTTGTGGGTCAAGCTGAGTCATGAGTCAGTCTAAGTCAATGAGTTATGGGGCATGGAATCCAGTGGGTCATTGCCACCAAAAGAAAGTGACACATAACGTTTATAAAAGGGAATAGTTTGTGGCAGCATGCTATTTATTCTTATAGACAACTTGACAATGACGTACTACCTTGTTTCAAATTCTATTTAATATCAGAATGTATGGAAAGGGACTACCTTGTTGGAAGCCTGGGACTAATTTGAAAGCACGATTTTTCATTCATCTAAACCAATTAATTGAATGGCCTAGAAATAATAGTGATAGTTGAATACTGATAAGGAAATAAATCCTCTGATTGTTTACTATTCGAGGGCAGTGCCCTCATCAGGGACCAATTTGAATTTTGTACAGATTACTCTAAAAACAGTCATACACGACACGGTCTACTTTCAAACGAGTCTTTATCCCATTGCACCATAATTGATCGAGGAATACAAACGAAATCATATGTCACGTATTATTGTATGAACTTAATATTACACGACGATAATATTACGTGACAATAATACCACGCTACGATAATCTCGTGGATTCGAGATGAGACGAGAACAAAATCATCCTGAAGAAAACCGAGACGAGGCACGACTGAGGTTGGTCTCACCAAGTTTAGTGTGAAACATTATATTCAAGTAGTAGACCGATGCAAGTCCAATTTTCTGGTGGACTGATTCGGCGTTTAGCTCATTACTAATTTCGATCTGGAGTATTAACACTCGAGCAAGAAAATTACGTATACTTTCTTCAACCCATCGAATTTTGTCTTAAGACAGCAAGCAACAAAGCTATTCAGCAACTGAGGAAACATAACTGTTTCCATAACTATCTAATGGATGAACTTACCAATTTCGTCACAAAATCACTACGTGTACATGGCCACTAGAAAGTTCGTTTTAACAATGCGCTTTAAAACGCACATAAAAAAAATGGCACCCGTTTACAAGACGCCAGAACGCGATCTGGGCAATTCGGCTAAGGAATGCAATTCAAGCTAGTACGCCAAGAACGATCTTCCTACCTGTCCTCCCTTTGGCGATAGAGGACACATCCCGTCTTGCTCTAACCCTGCATGCAGTAAACTGGGTCAGTTTAAACCCAAGTTATCAAATGTATGCAAGTTTTAGTGGTCTTCCTAGCCATGTACACTTATTTTCAGATTACCTAAAATTCAGATTACCTAAAATTCAAGAGGCACCAACACAAATTATGTGGGAGCCGTAAGTCTGTCCACCACCTTTACCAGGTATGCACCAACATCCCAATGCAACTGCAAGTGTTTACATGAATAAAGACGAAGCGTATCCGACTCCCAGACCAACTCTGTAAAGCGATTCTGTTTTGTGTCACCAGATGGGAGAAAGCGCCATGAACTGGTGTTTGCAAGACCCATGGAAGAGACAAGGACATGATGCACATCCTCTGAAGCACTTACAAGGGGTCATATAAATATGGTGAATGTTTGTTTGTCCATCAGAATTTTCAGTCACCGAGTTGGCCTAAGTGAATACAAATTGTGAAGAAAGCAAACAAAGACGAAAATATGCAAAAATGAAAATTTAGAGCCAATCCAAGGTTTTTAAGTTTTCACATAAATTCCAGGTTTGTCCCCATGGCAAAGCTGGGGGACTTCACTATAAGTATCATAGTCGAGCAACGGTCTTTGGAGGTTACAGCTTACTGGCTCCTTGATCGTACTAAACTGAAGGGTATGCCCGTAACAGTAACCAAACATTCAGTACAGACCCCAAACAACAACCACACACAAAGCTAAGGCTGGTAGTAGTTATACCAATCAGTAGCACTCGGAAAGTGGATGGATCGAATTAGTCCAGTTTGGAGAATTACATGTTGTGTGGACATTGTATCATTGGGGCGATATGACCAATGACACAAAACTTCCACATAACCTCCCTAGTTCCCCCAGCAAGGACTGGATGATCTTCCCACTCTTGCCAAGGGCCAAAATAAGATTACTCAACAGTTTCATGCCACCAGCAGGACGTCTTGACTCACTGTGTTTACAGGAGTGCATACTTCCACAATTTTGGCGCTAATAACCAAGCTGTCGACGCGCCATTAAGCCTCAATCTGGGGGGGGGGGGGGGGGGGGGGGGGGGGGGGGG
>JAHWFP010254548.1:73423-94345 GCA_023313725.1 Lithobius niger
GGCCGTGTCAGTATGGCTCAGCGGTAGGGCCTTGGCCTTTGATTTCAAAGGTCCCGGGTTCGATTCCCCGCTGAGGCAGTCTGACATATAAGTCCAAAAGGCAACGTAAATAGGTTTGCATCTGTATTTATTAAATAAAAAGTTTACCTGTGTATATTAAAAAAATATTACATATAACAAAAATTGCTTTGTATGTAAAAATTGCATAAAAATTGCAATGTAGAATACATACATTTCTAAAAAAAAAATTAATACTTGTAAGAAAACAATTTTGGTATGTAAGAAAAATAGTACATAAAATAACTTTATACGTAAGAGAAAAATATATTTATACGTAAAAAAGAAACTACACTAAACTCCGTGAAATCTACATAATAAGGTCGTTGAAATAAGTATAAGCAAACAATCACTGTGATCGCTTTTCATTCTTCGTGCACGTGGTATGTCTTTGCTACGGTGCCTAACAATTTCGTCTAAAACGTTGATTGTTGATGGGTAAAATGAAAGAATCCGTGTTCAGCTAAAGGTATATAGTTTCGAATCAAACTAAGCCATTGGCCTCGAAATTGGCACCTAAACACGATGGAATGGCTTACTTGTTTTGTAAACGCGGGCTTTCAGACCTGAGCTGAATTGTTTCAAACTGCACACCAACAATTACTGCGGAGCACGAGGTTTAGCATGGCTATCTTGCAGAGAGGCCGGCAACAATAAGACCTGTCGAAGTGAAAACAAAACAATAATGAGGCATTGTTTTGCCGGGCGATTTGCTTTTTCCCTCTCCCAGAATACAAAAATGTCAAAGCAGCCAGCCTAAAGATTTCAACACCACGCGTCTGAACAACGAACTTCAACAAGCAACACAACATTATTAGCCAGTGCAATTTTTTTTCTCACAACGATGCTGGAAAATGCATCGACGTGCCAATTTTGAAAACGGTGCATCTACTGACCTGCGTCATGGGATGCGCTGATTGAGTGAGCGAAGCGAACGAAAATCAGCGTTTGTTAGCCAGTGTGCACAACAATTGGATTAAACAAACTTAATTCGATGAAAGCGTTTGTCGGCCAGTTAGCACAAAATTGGGATTGAAGAAGCTTAATTCAGTGAAACATGGACATACACATGAGCAACCAAACCGATCCAGTGTTGCAAACAGTAGACCCAAGACCAGCCGTGCGTAGCACGGGTTTCCTCTAGTAACATCATAAGAGAGATAAAGGAAAAAGAGCTTTAAATAGTGACACGGAGGATTCTGGGGACACAAGTACCGATTTAACAATGACTAAAATTCTGTCAACCAACTATAAAGCCATACCCATGTCTGAAGGAAAATACAACAAACCCAGTGTTCCCGACGTTACTCCTGCTCTCCCACAGGTTCGCGCTTTCAAATCTCTAAAACAATCGAACGCACCATTCCTAAAGGTAAACAGTGAAAGGAATCACACTTGCCCTATCTTTCTGTACCTACGCTAGTTGCTGGTTCTTTTTAGATTTGACCAGAAATCCCAAAACCTATGATACTGATAACGTAGTAGACAGCTGCGATTCTTTACTAACCTTACGAGAACATGATTCATCATATCTCCATTTATTTCTGATGTATGCCTGCCTTAAGTAGGTTGCTTCTTTATCTCATGGCCTCTAGATTGCCACTAAAAAAGGTTTAACATCACCAAGCTAAATTTGGCTGCAACACAAAGTAAGAAATTTCCCATAGCACAGTGGCAGGCACTTTGCGAACGGTTTGTGTTCCAAGTTTCAGTCGAGGCAATATCTTTCTTTCATTTTCCGGCTAGTAGATTTTGTGTTTTCATAAGTTGCTATAAATACAGACTGTCTGATACTTAACCTTTTCCTCATGGTTTATTGTTTACTAGAGGAAGCCCGTGCTACGCACGGCCGGTCTTGTATCCACCGTTTGCAACACTGGTACGGTTTGGTTGCTCATGTGTATGTCCATGTTTCGCCGAATTAAGTTTGTGAAATCGCAATTTTGTGCACACTGGCTAACAAACGCTTTCATCGAATTAAATTTGTTCAATCCAATTTTTGCGCACACTGGCTAACAAACGCTGATTTTAGTCAGCTTCGCTCATTCAATCAGCGCATCCCGTGAGGCAAATCACTGGATGCACCGTTTTAAAAATTGGCACGCTAAAGCATCGTCACACGAAAAAAAATTTGCACTGTCTAATAATGTTATATTGCTTTCTGAAGTCCGTTGCACACAGGGGTGGTGTTAGATGCTCCGTTTGCCACACTGGTACTGTCTGGTTGCTCATGTGTTTGAACCAATTAAGTTTCGTTAATCAAATTTTCCCTAAGCTCACTCAATCAGCAACCCCGCTCATGACGCAGCCCCGACCCTTTTGCGGACTCGGTGTCCAGACACTGACATTTAAATATTTCTGTGGGGGCGTAAATAAATGCGCCTCTTTTGTAGACTAAAGTTGAAACGTTTAACCTTGGCGGCTTCGGCATATTTCTTTTGTGGGAGAAGAAAAAATCGGGGGCATAACAATGCCTCATTGTTTTGTTTTATTTGGAGTGGTCTTGTTGTTGCGGACTTCTTTGTCACCTGTTCCGCAGTGATTGTTGCTGTCCATTTTGAAACAATTTAGGCCCTAGGGGCCTTAGGGCTTCGGGCAGATGACCAGGAGTGGTTAACGCTCGTTAAAACCCTTTGAAACAATTTAGCTCAGCTATGAAGGGCCGCATCCAGTAAATAAATAAGCCATTCTATCGTTTCGAGCTGCCAATTTCGAAGCCAGAAGGCCTCGAAATTAAGAGCGAACTTAGTTTGATTTAAAACATACGCGTTTAGCAGAAACATGGACTCTTTCATTTTACCCATCGACAATCAACGGTTTAGACGAAATTGTTAGGCACCATAGCAAAGACATAATACGTGCTCGAAGAATGATTGCTGATTAAAAAGCGATTAAAGTGATTGTTACTTACTTACTTGAGTAGATTATGTAGATTAGTATGATGATGGCTATGGTCTTTTCTCCTACTGTGTATTTCCTACGGTCCAGTCTACAGCCTCCCTTATGATCTCTTTAACAGTGTTCCCTACGGCTTGTTTCCTAACCTGTGTTCATGGCATATTCCTAACCTACCCCCTTCCCAGTTACATTGTTGTTGATCTTAGCTCCTCACCCAATGCATTTATAAAATTGTTGTGCTGCCTCTCATCAATTGTGTCAGGCAGAATTGCAGCCACCTGCCGACGCATTGGTGGCTGTTAGTCTTCCATTTAAATTCAACACTCGTTATTGTTTGTTTTAGCACTGGGCCACAGTTCTTGCAGCAAAAGTACCTTTGCTTGGCTGAACCCTTGTCCTGTTCAGTTTTGTAAATGTGATTTTCGCACATTTCAAATTTATCTGAGGTAACAACTTCTTGAATCATTCTTAACTATAGCTTTTCAGTTACTGGTAGTAAGAACCTATTCACGACCCCAGGATTACTTCTTCACGACCCCACTGGGGTCGCAACCCACAGTTTGAGAAACACTGATTCTTTGGGCATTCTTTGGGCCATTATGTTAACATAAAGTTTACTTACAGCAGTAATTTTGTATGTAAGAACACTTTAATGTTTATAATGTATAAATTAATAGGTGTCCAGCGTACACTTAACATTATACTTAAGTCAATGTGGAGATTACTGCGCTTAAAGTGACGCTGAATAACAAAAAAAGGATTTATGAGCAGAAATTTCGTGTTTTTTTTATATTTATTTTTTGTTTGTTTTATTTGTATTTTAATTTTTAAATTAATACAGAATTGCGTATTATTTATTCAAATCAAATGTTTACAGAATACCCACACACATTTGTTGATGAAAAAAAACACTCAGAAAATTCCATACACAGCTGATCTTTCCAAGAGCCATTCTTAAGTAATATTTTGTGCATGTTAATTTTGTGTAACATTTAATAAATGCTTGGAGATTTATTGCATGTGGGGCAAATGTAATAATTTTTTTGCTCGTTTATCATATTCATTTCTCCCTTTATATATTTAATCGTGAAATGCCTTCCTGTATTCTTGTTTACTGATATCAAGATTTTTAACTCTTCATACAAATAAAAATACACGGTGGTGACGTCACACTGACATAACACCATACTAAATACGTGGCTGTTATAATTAATTTTGATAACCAACAATTTTTGATAATGTAATACTTTTTACAGGGTCCCTGCTCCACCACCAGACAGCTCCACGAGACATTATGACAACTGAATTTTAGTAATTATGCTGCAAAAATGCAACGCGTTTACCCCAATGCAAAACTGAACTAAATAAGCACATTTGCGACTGGTGATATTTTTTGTACCTACACGTTAAAAACACGCCGCATAAAGTTGACCCCCATTAACTAGCCTTATCCTGGGCATATCAACGGCCAACCTTTTTTTCTGACTATACAAATACTAGGCTACTAACACTTCAAAAGATACCTAAAACTACAACGTGTATAGCACTCTTACATCCCTAACCTATTCAGGGCCAGCTCAAAACAATTTGGGGCCCTACGCGGAATCAATAACTAGGGCCCCCCAGGGTCATAAGTGTAGAATTAAAAGACTAAAATTGCAGGGACTGCACCTGCTTAATTTTAGTTTTTATTGCCTAACCGAAATATACATTAACCTGTTTTTATAGCGTTTCCCTCCTTTTGAGCTTTTATCCCCCTAGAAACTTGAAAGTTGGCTTCCCAGCTGGGCTTGTACTACTGCGCATGCGCAGGGTTGGGCTGGCTATATATACTCGGCGCAGCCGTCCGATGGCATTATTTCTCCTCAGAATCTAGACAATGGAGGGGAGGCCTGGGTGGGAGTTAAGGTAATGTATATTTTCGGTTAGGCAATAAAAACTAAAATTAAACAGGTGCAGGCCCTGCAATTTTAGTCTTTTTATAGCCGGCGACAATATACATTCCTGTTTTTATAGCGGACTTTGTAACCCAGAGGAGGGCTAGGTTCGCTGTCCCCTCGCGTACAAGCCATCATCCCCGGGAACTAGTCCCTGGCGAAGTCAACCCTGAATCGTGAACCAATTTCACTAATAGCCTAAACTATTTGCGGGCTGAGGAGTGATCCGGTGTTTCGGAAAGGGTAATATCCCAAGTGAGGTCAGGCAGTGCGGTAAATTATCATAATCTAGTAATGGTTAAGGAAGCAGAGGAAGGAACCGCATGCAGGGGTCTTAACACTGTGGGGTACAAGATAGGAAATCAGAAAGGAATACTGATATCGCCTATCTTGCTGGGAAGATGGTGCTCCCATGTGTGAGACGGACAAGCGGATGGTGTTGCAAATGGTACTGGAAGAACTGAGGATTGGATACCGTTCGCAGGACGGGGAACGAAGGTACGAGAAGCGTAGCAGGTGATAGTCATGTAGATCAGTGGACGTGAAGAGTGGATAGTGTCTGACGGATGATTGAGAAAGGTGAACGCATGACGGGGTGTACTGCGGCGGATGCGAGAAGCGGACGGTGTCCGTAAGGCGGATTGTGGTTAGCACAGAAGGTAGAGCACATTTCGAAGGTGAAGCACATTTATGTTGTCGGATCATAATACAGACAGCTGGTTGGTGAGGTAGTAAGAGTTTGTTGACGTTGACAGAGGGACGGAACGGCCATGAAGAGGGGCGAAAGGCCAAGTTTGATCCAAAGAAAACGTGACTCAGTAGCACCAGTTGTTTCGAGAAGTAAAGTCGGACGAGGAGGAAAGTGAGACAGGTATGAAGCCTGTCGTAAGCAGCCCATAATGTGGTGCGTAAAAGGATGAGGATCAGGTCATGATGTAGTGGGAACGGATCCTAAGCTGACTGAATGTTGTGTCCTGTCCTTTATGAGGACTGGTTCATGTGGACATTTCTCATTTGTTGTTTTTTCTGTGCATTTTTTTTTTTTTACAAAAGTTAGGAACGGAGCCAACTGTGCGTCTGCTGGTAAATCGAGAGATTACGGTATGTCGGTACTAGGTTCGTCTGGAGGATGCCGACTGCAATGAGGTGCAATGACGGACATGCAGGAAACACTGCAGGAGTGAGTGTGGGTGATGGTACAGGTTGAGTCAAGGGACGCTTTCCCTAGGTGTTCTGCTGATGGCAGGGCAATAATTCCCGGGACTGAAAATTTGTGAGAAATAGAAAATCCGGAGACTGTCGTCCTAAGGCAGTGTAATGGACATCGAAGTTCGGAGAGGATGATGATTCATCACAGAACAGGTCAATGAAGACAGGCGAAGGGGGAGGAGCGGGACCGTGTTCCAACATATCTTGAATACAAGCTTGAGTGAGACACAGTGTAGGCGGAGTGGCTGGATCGTAAAAGAGTCGATGAAATGTCGGGAATGGGACGGGCAAACGAACAGAGGTCAGCGGATGGAAAGCGGGTGAGAGTTCGTCTGAGGAGCCCAGAGGAACAGTAGTAGCTGGTGGAGGCAGGGATGGAAACGGACGGCAATGTGTACTTTCTCGTATCGCACGATCACCACGTAGGAAGGATGGTCGACTGGAGGAGGTTGCTTGCGAAATGTAGGGGATGTGGTCCGAATTGGATCGGCCCTTGCGAAAAGTACCTCTAGTTGCTTCAGACGGAAAGGAGCACAGCAATACCAGGAAGATGGCAGATTGAGCAGCTGTCGGATTGTCGAGGGTCGCTGGATAGGAGAGCGTCCTGATCGGCGGTGTAGCACTTTCGGAGGTAGATGTATCCTTGTCCAAGGAGAGGATGGATCGGTCCTTCGCTGAGCTGCCCCTGAAGCCGAAATGAAGGTGGCTGGAATTGAAGCTTCAACCGGGAGATCCCTGGAAGCAGAGAGCATCCTAGGAGGGATCATCCTAAGATCGAGGATGAGTAGGACGCGTCCTACGGGATGATGAAGCCTGCTGCTCCTGAGGGCCAGCGGATCCGAAGAAGAGGATTTATTTTTTTTGGACTTGCAGTTTGTACCTAGGCTTGCTTCAGAGCTCGTAATTCTTCTCTCTGCTTAGCTGCGCGTAGCATCCGCTGTCTTGATTGATGTTGCTTTCGTCGAATGATAGTCCATCGATTTGGCGAATGGAGACACAAATACGGTAGTTACGTTCCTGCACGTAATGGGGATGAGGATGAGGATCGGTTAACATCCGTTCCATGCTGCCAGAGACAAAGTCCCTACAACTCTCACTTAACCAGAGACTAAAAGTGATACGTCGTAGAATTTTCGAAAAAACCTACGCAATTACAAGCCTTGGATGAGGACACATTCCCTTCTTTGGTTGGTGTAACTTTGGATAACAGGATCTTCAGATGAAGAAAAGGCGGAGATGGTAAACGATGAACAGGACACGAAAACCGTTAGGCGCGCAGCGATATGAATCGCGAGGTGAGTGACTGTAGAGGCGCCTGGTGGTGAGACATGACAGCACTGCGCAGTCAGCGGGTGTAGTGCTGTAGGCGGGACCATAGTGTTGGTTGAAGAGGTGGAGGTAATATCAGCACAGTTATGCAGTTGTGTACTCCTCCCCTCCCTTTTTTTTACGACGTGTGTATAATCGTAAAATTCAGGGGATTGTAATGTTTGGGGAGGCGACAAGCCATGACCTGATGAAGAAGGAGATGAGGACATAGTCCTGGTAGATGTCCCTTATCTATACCTAAGCATCCTAGGATGAAGCTGTAGTGAAGGATAGGCCCCTATGAAAGGGGATGGAGAACCGAGTCATCCGAAAAAAGGATGTGTGCTTCTCATGGAAGAGTTGTTGTGTCTGTGAGCGGATGCAAGAGTGGGAACGGTAGAAAGAATTTATCGTAGAACTTGACGAAGGAACAGAGTGGCTATAGAGAGGAGTGTCGAGGCAACTTTGAGCCAAAGAGCTTGGTAACATAGGGCCGGCTGTCCGGGTGTCAAACGGAGGTATCCAGGTGGATAGGGAGCGGACGAAGAAGGCGGTGAAGCAGACATGAAGCGTGGAAAGGTTCAGACATGTGTTGCAATTAACACACAGCACAGTGCTTAGAGGGATAAGGACCAGGTCGGATGCCTACAAAAGGCATGGGACGTAGGAGGAACGAGTCCCAAACCGGCTGCTGGGCCTGTCAGGGACGCCATCCGAACCGATTGTTGTGTTAATTTGTTGCTTCTAACTGTCGCATTCGCAGGTAGGATGCAGGAGGGTAGATTGACTGTAGTAGTAACAAGATGCTGGTGTTCCTAAGGGGAGCAGGCATCCCCCCCCCCCTTTTTGTTTCCAGACCGAGGTCTAGTCGGGGCAAATGAAGGACGATTCGAGGAACGTGATATTGGACGTAAGGCTCGAGTGAAGAACACACAAAACCAGCCAGGCCAGAGCAGGCTACAGCTGAACGCCCCAAAGGGAAGAACGTAGGAACGTACCTGTTGAGGAGCTGTGTATAGGACAGCTGCATAGGATGCAGGTAGAAGAAGGACGAGCGAGTTGCATCGTTGAAGCGTTGATATGAGAAAGGATAGCTGCGCAGTAGGATGCGCAGCTGCTGGCTGCACGGAGGGATATCATATTCCTTTGGTTAAACAACAGCATTAAACGCTGGAGGAAAATGAAGGCGAAAGTCGACAGCAGGTGGTGAAGCAGTCCAATCCAAGAAGGCTGCGCAAAGGCAATGCGTAGTGATACGTAGGATGGTGAGGCCAGCTGGTCCTGAGGACCGGTGGTTCTGTGTGGAGAGGATGGATTGGACCTCTGCCTGTCCGTTCCTAAAGACGGAGCAGAGGTAGCCGGAAGCGAGGCTTCAACTGGGTGATCCAGAAGGTCCGTAGTAGTAGAGTGTATCCTAGCAGAGGCCATTCCATGGATGGAAGGGCCTGCGGACGTGGGCGGTAGAGGATACGAGGACAGGTGGTCCTGAAGATTGTTGGAGTTCTTGTGTGAAGAGGACACATTGGTCCTTAGCCCGTTCATTCCTGAAGATGGAACAGAGATAGCTGGGAGCGGAGCTACAACCCGGAAATCCAGGTCCTTGGCAGGAGAAAGCATCCTAGGCGAGGCCATCTTTTGGCTGTAGGTGGATAGGATGCAATATGTAGGATGGAGAGGGCAGCTAGTCTTAAGAACCGGCGGATCCTGAAGAGGCGGATGTATCCTTGTCTGAGGAGAAGACGGATCGATCCTCCGTCTACCTGCTCCTAAAGTTGGAATAGAGGTGGAATAGAGGTGGCCGGGAGCGAAGCTTCAACCGGGACATCCAGAAGATTCTCGGCAGTAGAGGGCATCCTGGCACGAGCCATCCTGCGAGCGAATTCGAGTAGGATGCGTCCTATGAGATGATGATGCTGCGTCCAATGGGATGCGTCCTGAGGACCAGCGGATCCGAAGGAGAGGATGGAGTCGGGAGAGCTCAAGGCGGTCACATCGTCGTAAGCGCCCTAGGAAAAATGATGCCATCGGACGGCTACGCCGAGTATATATAGCCAGCCCAACCCTGCACATTTTGCAGTAGTATAAGTCGGCTGGGAAGCCAACTTTCAAGTTTCTACGGAAATAAAAAGCTCAAAAGGAGGGAAACGCTATAAAAACAGGTAATGTATATTTTCTTCGGCTATAACAAGCATTTTTTCCCCATCTTTCCAAATCAATTCAAATCATTAAACAATCATTTTTCATAAGGTCCAAGCCAATATCTATTTAACTTTTTGTTTTATGAATACCAAAACGAATGTGAACAACAAAAAACAGTAAATAAAGTTGCAAAAATGACAAATTACAGCCACGAAAACGGAATAAAAAGACAGCAAACAAAATCGTTACTAACTATAACAGCAAACAACATCCACAAAAAGAAACAAAAGACCTACTTCGCGAAGTGGGAAAGAAAAATAAAAGGTAAAGAAGAAAAAACGGGGGGGGGGGGGGAGAGAGAGAGAGAAGAGATGAGAAAGGAATATCCATTTCACCGTTTCACGTTTTTCATTTCCTATCAGATTTGCACCTGCTGACAAAAGTGACCGGCCGCAACTACCACTAGTGTTGGTTTCGGGTAGTGCAACACTTCGGCCCATCGACCAGCAGCTTTCCAGAAGTTTCAAAACACTAGCACAGATTCTCACCACGTTTTCCTCGTTACTTCGACGCAGTATAAAGGATTTTCAATCAATAATCTGTTTTCTCGCTATAGTAAGATGATGGCCCTCGCGCGGGGGGGCCCTTTTAACCAGGGGGCCCTACGCGGCCGCGTTGCTCGCGTGCCCCTTAAGACGGCTCTGAACCTATTCAGGCATGAAAATACGAAACACGAAATTCGATAATGAGGGAGGAAACAAAATAAAAAGCATCCTTTCAGAGAAATCCCAGTCATTAACAGGTAGTTTCTGCCTGGAAGTTTCTGTTCAAGGAGTTCAATTATTAATATGAACATTTTAATAAATTGCCAACAAAAACGCCACCCACCTCCTTAACTGCGACAAAAATATTGTTTAAAAAAGTTTATAAAAGTCGATTGATATACCTACCTTTTTGCATTAGAATACATATATGTGAGACAGAATCACTAGTGACCATGCTCCCCCAGCACTCATCATGGACTGCTCTGTTCTCACAAAATTAAAATTACCACGGTTAATTGGCTCTGACTCACTATATTGATTACAAAATGACAATGTAATCTCTTCGAATTTGAATGTTTAAAATGCTATGTTTAATAAAGTTCGAATTGTCTTGTGGTTTTGTTTGAAAAAGAAATTTTAAACATTTTATTTTATTTTTTTATTTTTTGTGTGTCATGGTTCAAGTAGATGGCTTGCTGCAAAAGCATTTAATTTTTGTATTTAATAATTTTTTAACTAGTACAGCTTTGGTCTGATCAATGAAGAAAATAAGGCCTAAAAATTTGTCTGCAAATGGAAGACAATTAAGGATAAATGGCTTATACTTTATTCATTGTTAGTAACTGTATCATAAAAGTTAAAATAATAAAAAATCAAGGCAGTTTCTTTAGGTGCTTATATTTTATCACCTCTTTAAATTGCTCATGGTGGAATACCTACAATGGGATAAAGCCCTTCTTCCACTCCTATTATCTGCTCAAGAAGAATGCATGATTACTTTCTCTCAGTTCCCTGCATTCCTCCTCGGTGTTCTTCCACAAATCCTTCCTATATTTTGTTACCCTGCACTTATCAATCCATAGAAAGTGATGCTGCACTTGCCTTTTGTAAATTTATGCTGCGTGTCATATTCACAAAAAGCATAAAGTTAAAAAGCACTTTAGTTATTAAAAACCATACAGAGTAGCCATCAAATGCTGGTGAAACAACAAAATCACAACGTTTCGGTTCCAAGATCGGAACCGTTTTCAGGTGAAGGGTTTAAAACATGTCAAACAACTTAAAAATAAAAATAAAAATTAATAAAATATAAAATTCCTCACACCAAAACACGCGAAAACTTGGAAACACTTTGTATTCATTTAACCAAACTACCTGTTCATAATCACTTAATACCTACAGCCAATCACCTACAAGACTACATTAAGTTATGCAATGACGCTGGCATCAACACATTTCCACCAATCAAAATCCAGGGACCCACTATTTAAAGCATAGCCGACCGAATTCTCTCTCATTTGACCAGCAGACTTGGGTGAGTTAGGTGTGACTGTTGGCACATTCTTTCGATTTGTGCTGACTTTTATTTTATTTGGTTTTAGTTTTTAGCATGGAACCTTGCATCCTTATGACTTGTAAGTTTTATTTCCATGAACCTGCTCTGCTGTTATTTTATTAATTTTTATTTTTATTTTCAAGTTGTTTGACATGTTTTAAACCCTTCACCAGAAAACGGTTCCAACCTTGGAACCGAAACGTCATGATTTCGTTGTTTCTCCAGCACTTGATGGCTACTTGGTATGTGTTTTTGTCATATTCACAGCTTTCTGAAAAAGTCGTCTAGCATATCCACACACGACAACACACAAACATACACCCATCTGGAGACTGAAACAAAAATCTCTACACCCTCCCAAAACTACTGCAGCATGCAAATTATACATTTGACCTAAAGGACAGGTTCTGCCCCTAAATGGAAGTATAAACTGGAAAATCTTCAAAGGGTTGGATCTAAATTCATGTTGGCACACACCAATTATCTAATAACATATGGTTTTCACCTATTACCTCAACTTAATCGTTACATAATCAGGACCTTGCATCTGTGTATTAAAGGAATGGAGAGAAGAAATGATATCTTACGGGTAAACTTGGTCTTGTAAGTGAGGTTAGTAACCTCAAAGCTCAAAGCTGCCTTTTTTTTTGTTTTCTTTAGGGGGTAGTGCAACATATAGTATATGTATGAGTAATATTCACTTAAAGAACCATACATCACTCATTCACATATTAAGTTTTAAATTATAAAAGAAATTGATGCATATATAGGTACGTTAGTGACTGGTAGCACAGTTAAAAAAAATGCTGTAATCAATGGATTTTACATGGCTTACAATAATTACGTAATTAGAGACACAAAGTTTGGTATATATTTTTAACTTAACTTGAACTGTAAATACTTTGCATTCATAAAAAATGTAGTAAAAATACACCCTCAAAAGAAACTAACTTTCAGTAGCACAATTTATTCAGAATACAAAATCGACCTTTTTTACACCCCATTCCCCCTATGGCAATATTTAAAATTGGTCACCATTTATCATGCGAATTAGGTCGTATACCTAACAACGTATTGAAGGATATTTTTACATGATTATAAAATCAATTCTGCATGGCAGAATTTCAATTCAGGAAGTTTCCGTATGGAAATATTGCATTTCATACGCTACGTCAAGTTGGCTTCATTTATGCTGCTGTTTTAAATAAGGGAACACCTATCAGGATCATTCAGTTATCGCTAATTCTTTTTTATTCTTCCATCATTATATTTTGGAAAAACAATAAAAACTTCAACCTTTTATGCAAATTTTTGGGAATGAACAAGGTCTAGTTTTGAACGATAATCGTGGGCATCGATCATCGGAAGCAGCAGAAAGTTGCACCTTCCAAATGAGTCAGAAATGTTAAGTACGGTCAATATTAATTACATTTTAATTGCAACCAGACCATAAACTTACAATTAGAGTATTTAAATTGCACCTGCAGCAATGGAAAGCCCACGCATGGCTCTCTACCAGGAACATAGATCCATACGTATGGCTAGGCTTTGATACTGCACGTCAGCTTTGGAAACTAACTGTATAAACACAGCACAACTTCAATTAAAATTCAATTCATATTTACTGTATGTACTTAAATCTGGCTTTATATTTCCAATATATTTAGGCAAGAATTTAAATTCTTGATTTAGGCTAACAATGTCACTAACTCGCGACCAATTATTACACCAGAAAAATTAAAACACTTTGCTTCGAGGATTCAAAAGCCTAAAACTTTTATTTTACTGAAAACCACATGTAGTGTGAAGTTTTCCCAAAGCAAAGCAAACCCAAAAAAAATTGTAATGTTTTTTTCACATTGTAATAAGTGTGATTGTGAGTGGCAACATTAACAGTGTAACCTTTAATAATAATGAAATCATCATAAACTCTCAGTAAAAGGTTACGTATGAATTTGCATCTAAAAATGTTTACTAACCAAACATAAAGGATTTTAGAAGTTTGCACAACTTTGTAATTTTCAATGTCAAGAGTAATAGTCCAAACAAAAGTGAGTAAACAAGAAACACTTTGCAGAGATGTTTATTGTTTATATAATTCTGCTTATATTCCAGATTAGAAAAACGGACTTAAAACCTTCTGGCCCTGCACTGAAGGCTTCCTGATTAAAGTGTTACTTTGGATAGAAGTTGCCAAAAATGAAGTGAAACCATTATTGTGACTGATATGTCATTTCAACTGTTAAGCAGTGAACGGCGGCTGACTGGCAAAGAAATGAACTCGAACTGGAACTCAAACTCGAACAAAAACTTAACTCAAAATCAACCTGGCCTCAAACTGACAACTACTTTTAGAGAATGCTTTGCCAATCTAAGCATTCTCTAACCGTAAATATATTTTAGTTTTATCTGCTGCAGTGTACAATTTATCATCTTGATCAGTTGCTGTTGCAAGCTGAATGTTTTAGACTACATACAGAGAGCGGGCTTGCAGTGTACACACATTGCTAATCATGTAATATGTCTTAAACAGTCATCTTGCAACAGCAACTGATCCAGATGACACAGCAGATACAACTAAAATTTATACAGTCTACCACATATTTAAATTAAAAGCCAACAGATTAGTCAAAATTAGTGACTAAATGTTAAAACATTATATTTTCCAACTTGATTACTATCAAGTTGGAAAATTAAAAAATTATATTATTTAACTGTAGCAGATTGTACCAGAAATATTGGGCAATGTTAAAACAGAACAAAAGTGCAGAACAAAAATGGTGTACAGTTGCAACTTGTTAGACTGTTAGTATCCCAATGCAGTTCTAATACTAAAACCAAATTTAATTTTTCTGTATCTTTATTACATATACCCTCCAAATTAAATTTATAAGGGCTTGATAATGCTACATCATTATGTAACTCGCGCAACAGAACAGGAATTACAGCAAACATAATTTCACATATCACCATACAACTGAATACGCCACTCCAATATAACTACTTTTATTTTACTTTTATTTATGTTTTGTTTGCTTCGTGACACCACTAATATTGTGTATTTTGATCTTTGCTGGTTCCGTTACCACTCTATATGTTAACTTACAAATGTAACGCAAAGAATAAACAATAGCCATATATCTAACTACAGAATCACTTACCAAATCGGTTGCAAAATCAAAAACTTGTTAGACTTACAAATATTTTGATGTTGCGTAATTAACACCACAAATCGTTTTCAACACGGGTTGTTGCGTGAAATACAATATAGGAATCAATTCATTCAAATAGATCTTTGCTAGATCAGTATACGGTAAACTAGAGCATATAAGTACAACTGGCTGTAACATTCAGTTAGAGAATGTACTTTTATCTTTATCTAAGTGCATTATTTCTGTATAGATATTAGCCTCAATAAAAATGTGTGTAGGCTAACATATTATTTTAATATTTATGATGAAAAAGGTATATACCTAATAAAATGGCTTAAGTACCGTATTTAAACAAGTGATTTCAACAAAGCATTTGTCTACATATACTGCACAACCACCAGGTTTTAAAACGACCTTCTGTTTACGCCTACTCGCAAAATAAGATAAGTAAAAAAAAGGCTAGTAATTACACATACTGTAAACTTGTTAAATCAACTCAATTAAATGGTTGTTACATCGGTAAATTCATACTAGGCATATAACAGAGTTTTGAAGATCAGAATACGCTGGGTAAAAGATGCTACAACGTATTTGTTTACACAGATTTGAACAATGCAAGTGAACACCAAAGCAAGCGAATGAATCTAAAAAAGAAGCCAGGTATGTTCAAGTAGTTTACGGGTAACTAAGCCTTATAGACGGAGCGTCCATACTGAAGTTACAGTAATTCAGCTTAGACATCCAATGGAAAATACGTCCACAATTATTTGAGGTATGAATTTCATTGACTTAATCCAGAATGTTATGCATCGAAGATCTCGTCATGAATTTTCAACCAAATCAGGACAAAATTGCAAATGTTATCACGTTCCAAACAGACAAACATACAAAAAGACAAACGGCACACAAAATCCAAATTCAATCGAGTATTTGGCTGAGCGAGCGAACAAGTTATTTTCACAGGATTGAAAAGTTACAGCAACACTTTAGTGCAATGACAATAGCTTTATTACACCAAGCAGCCTCGAGATAAAACGTCGATATTATTACAACATAACACACTTTTATATGCAAAAAAGAAGTCAAACTCTCGAACCATGAAACCATTGATGCACGGAGCCAGAGTGAGTACATATGCGCCATATACGAGTTTGGTCATGAACAAATTTGGAGGGTTGATTAAAGTTTTTTAAGCGGTCACATGTGGTACTTTGGATTAATAAGGAGGAAACTGGGTGAAAAAGGCGTCAAATCTTAACTTCTGACAGTTTTGGGTGGGTCTCGTCTTGTGCTTATGCCTGCAAACGCCCTTTTTGATACAGTCATATGGAACACCCGCAGGCTTCATCAGACAACTTCAAACTTAACGTTGACTCTACGCCCTATTTGCTTATCAATAGTAAAGTTAGCTGAACGCTGCACCAATTCCACATTTTACCCTGTCTGGATCATTCTTGACAATTGCTTATAGAAGCATATAATTGACTAGTAACAACAACAAACACGCTTATTTGTAACATCAACAAGCAAAATTGCCATAATGGTCGACACATTTAACTCAACTATTGCAAGTTCCTAACATATGTTATTTTATTACAAAATTTCATTTACCGGTACCTTAAACTGTAGAATTGCATAAATAGTATTGTGAAACTTGCAAACAAATTGGCACCGAATTAATTTCATAACAGAGTGTCAACAAACAACAGAACAGTAGTCATCAAAAACACTTATAGCATCAAATCTTAACACTGCAACAGCCAACAGCTACACCAAGTTAAAGATTATTCAAAGGGTATTATTTACCTTAAGAACAACAAAGAACATGCTTAGCTAAACTTTGGTTTTAATGTTGGCCTTACACAGGTAAAAAAAAACCCACAATCACATCACTGCTGTTTAAAATTAAAAAACTAAGGGCTTGGAACATGCTACAAGCATAAATAAATAGAAACAAATGCAGGCTTATTGAACTGTATTATCTCTAGTGTACGAGTTTCGCTGATAGTTTTCCAACTGTGGCGCCATGGCTATGGTGACAACGCGCCAATCCTCAGAAATTCCCCAACTTACCTTTACACTACAATAACTCAAAACAATCAGTTATGCAACGTAGGCTAGCTGCAAAGTTAGCACTGAGCGAAAAACTTATCACGGCTTTTCCTTCAGTTTAATTATACGCATCGAAGTATTTTTTTTTAATAACAAACAACATAATGAATGGTCCTGCAGTTCTTCCCCATCGCAGCGTAGCAGATCTCGCTTGAACTTGAACATTTTTAATGGATAATGCGAGTAATTTTAAATGGCCCGGATCATTCCAGAAATAACTGTGCTAGTTACCTGGATAATTTATTAAACTGTACAACTTACCCAAATAGTCACATTGTAATAATCACTTTTAGCAAGGTCATAATATAAAAATTGTGCTTGAAACTGTCACATTTCCAGCATGGAGTCAAAACGTAGGCTGATGGTTAGCAGAAAATGTGATCCCAAAAAAAGAGCAAGCTCATACAAAAGATACATTTATAATAACATGAGGTTTTTAATTACTGTACTTAAGAAAGTGTGCCTCTACACACAAACACAAAGCTGGAGAACCTAACAGTGACAAAGACAGCCAATACTCATGGAGAAAAAACAAGAATTTAGAGAAGCTGTCGGCAGAAAATTAACTCCCTGCCCTCCCACATCCAAAGGTTCCCAGACAATACGTATTATGCAGTGCAAGATGCATGGATAGCTTCCGCCAACAGATACACTAAGTTAAAGATTATGCTTGGCAAAAATTTGGTTTTAATGTGATTTTTTCAAGTATTGTTAGTGACCAATGGTGCCTTCCAACTCGTAATAAAACAACAAAAGCAAGGGTATTAGCCATCTTTGACATTGTTAGTTGGATCCTTAGCTAGAAATTCATCCAAAATGTTGTGTTTGGGAAAAGCAACTCATTCAATGATTCTGCCGTAACACTCACCTTAATGCAATGGCTTTCAACAGGAGCTGTTCCGCTTGCTGTAACTGGCCCTGGTCTTTTAAGATATTTGCTAAATTATTCATTGCTTGGTCGTACGATGGGTTCAGCCTAAGTACATACAAAAAAAAACCAAGACATTTCAGACAAACATCGTCGTTAGTAGTTATAGCCAAAAGACAATAGTGGATTGTGCCATGTTTCCATGTGGAGCAGACTCCAATGTCTTTTAAAGAAATCTTGGGAAATTGTATAATCCATATTATTTTATTTATTTCTCATTACTTCAGAAAAATGAAAGCATGCTACCAAGCAGACAACAGAAAATCTAAGCAGTCACACCGCAAACGTTGTGCAGGGTTCCCAGCGACCCATGGACAAAGTGAGCAAGCTCAGTTGAGTGGCCAGAATGGTCAACTCCAAGCGAACTGGGTGTCGGATCGAATCATCGAATCCCATGACTGATCAAATACACATGGGATTGAAACAAAAATAGTTCAAAAGTCGTCCGATGTTGTGAAAAGGATTTAGCTAACATGCATAAAGCAATTTGTGCATCAGCATGAAAATTACTTTAACAGCAATAATTATCTAATCAGTATAAAGTTATAAATTTACGAAAATGTTACAAACACTCAAAAGTAATAGTTATGGGCAAGACAGTCACTGTTACCGAATATTATACCACGGCTGCAACGATTGGCGCAGCACTTGAGAGCCAATCATCGCAGCCGTGGTATAATACTCGGTACCGTGGCTTTCTCACCCACAGCTAATCATACCACGGTAGGGATGTCAAGCGGTTAGGACGTCAAGCTAACTCGTATTTAATATAAACGTTTTTCGTGTTTTTTTGTTATTTATTTTGTTTTTGTAAGAATTGGTTCAAAAAATACGGTAATACGTATGTCGGTATTAATGAAGGTCATTCCATTTTTGTTTGTGGAGGGGTGGGGGAAGGGGTTAGCAATGTGTTTTTAACAAGACACGGTTTAAGTGACGTAGATTTTAAATTTTGAATTAAGGTTGAGTTAATGCTCATTGTGTATTCATGGCAAAGTTAGTCGTTGCTGTGTTTGTTCCTGGTCACATAATCCGGAAGTGTCAAAAGTGGGGTTTATCGACAAAAGTGTGAGGTAACTTGTTAAAACCCACACTTTTTTGTGATGACGCACACTTCTTGTCACAGCTAATAGGATTTAACCTACTAAAATTTAGCAAGGCGTTGAGTTAGCGTGACCTCACAGCCGTGCTATAACAGTGTTTACATAATAATTATTATTACTGTACATACTGGCTGTTCATTGTGTTTTCAGTACCTGACATACAGGTATAATTTTACTAGAAGTTAAACTTAAGACATACTGCAATAAAGTTCAATCAAGCATGTCCAAAGGATGGCAATCAGATATGTCAAAAAAAAGCTCGGTTGATCAGACCAAAGCTGTTGATGTTTGACCAGCAGCCCTTAAAGGCACTGGTAATTTCCTAGTTTCTATTTGACACATAAGTCAGTACGTCTTACACAATGCATAGTTTTTCACATCGATGGTACTGTATATTTTTTTTTAACCCGAGTATTATTGCAGAAATAATTATTGTTTAGTCCTTGTAAACCTGAGCACAATACCACAAAACATTCATTACCAGTTATAGGGTTCTTGAGATATTAATTTGCTATGTCAGTATCACATCTATTGCTGGTCAGTGTTTTGACAAGAAAAGCTAAAATCCAAGTTCTATAACTCCCCCCCCCCCCCCCTCCCTGGGAAGCATTGCTGTCAGAGATCAGTCGGAAAACGTAGTTAACATAACGACATAAAATTTGTAAAAATTGAAAAAAGAAAAAAAAACCTCCAATATTGAATTGGCCGCATTGCTGCTAGTAGTCCTACTGCTCGCTGCCCCACCATTCCCGCCATGATTTAAGAGTTGACTTAGGCAATGCAGAAATGTCAACTAAATAAGTACAACACAAAACTTGTTAAGGATTCCAGGTAAGTTTTCGTCGTTTGAATTAGTGAATCATGGTATCAGTGAATTTTGCAAAAATCATGTGCAGTGGCTAAACTGAAAATTGATTTGTTTCTCTTTCCTCTGTTAACCCATCACACAATGATTTAACAGGCATATTAATTACGAGGCATGTCTGGGATGCCAACACTTGACCAGTTATTAGATAGTTCAAGCAGCTTAATAAGATACGTAAAGCATGTTAGGTATTGTACACAGCTTATCTTGGTGACAACCAAGATTGACAACCACATTCCAAGGAGAAGGATCAATTTTAAAGTCCAAAGCACAACATGAATTTTGTGAGAGGTCTCAGGATACCGCACGAAGGGCGCAGCAGCAGCCCAGTGATCCGAGTCATGGTCTCCCAACCAGAGGACAGCAGTTCAAATTCAGCCTCTAACCACCATGGGACTTAAAAAAAAATTCACTGTTCTCACAAATTTGCCCTGAACCGTTGAACCGACTGTGTTCTTTAGGGTTATAGCCAAAACGTCGACTAAATTTGTACACCGTTAAGTTTTCCTGCCAATTTGTTGTCGTTTAATGTCTGATAATAATTAACTACATGAAAATTGAGCAAAGTTATCAACAGTGAATTCTTAGTAGGTGGTTTTATTTGATAGTAACCTGTTTTTAACCCTTCACCACCGTGATTTAAGAATAATTCTCAGTTAATTCAGAAACGTCATCTAAATGTTTCGCTGTTTGAAAAGAAAGCAACTTATTCAGTGTTAGTTAAAGGTAATATATCAGCATACAAAACACATTTTTTTTAAACACCTCAATTAATTTAATTTGTAAATAAACGTATGCAAAAACAGAATTTAGTCACAATTAGGTTTTTACAACCTCTCATGCTGAAGAATATCTAAGAAAAACAGCCAAAATTTGTTTAACAATGTGCTGCGAACGTATTCTAGGGAAGTCAAAAATAGGCCCTTAAATAGCGTAAAATGCTTCAGCTTCCAAGGTTCTGCCACAGACCCCACTGGGGGAGCTTACAGCGCTCCCTCAAGACCCCTAGCTATCTTTGCTGGGCCCTTACCAAAGTATAAAAAAGTAAAAAAAAAATTCTCATTATCACCCATCCCCACTGTGCAGGTAAGGTAATCATTGCCCCCCCCCCCCC
>JAHWFP010254548.1:94445-110389 GCA_023313725.1 Lithobius niger
TTAATGGCGCGTCGACAGTGGGAGGATTGGAGCGGGAGGATTGCATTTACAACAAACGAAGATGTTAATTTTATTTTAACAACAGGTTCAAATCACATAATGCCCCCCAAAAAACTTGGGTAGTGGAAAATCCATTTACATAAAACGTCAGTCTTTGGTATAAGATTCATTTAAGTTGCGTATTATACACACAATAATAACCAAACAGAGAGTTTGCACTCCAACGCAAGACATCTTCATTTATTCCCTCAGAAAACAATGCAATTGTGGTGAAACATTTAATAAAAAAAAAGTATGCAAACGCTTGCATTTACCTGATAGCATTTTCGTATTCTTGTATTGCTAGATAACAGTTGCCAGCATCAGCTGCATTTTTTGCTATATTGTAATGCACTTTAGCATTCAGTGGACAGACTTTTGATCCTGAACGAAATAATACTTCCTCACTTATCCACTCACTACTCCTCTGAAAATTGTAAAAGACGTCATTGTTGATCATTTATCAAGTTTAGTAAAACACACACATGTATATCGTTAATAAAAGACATAATGAAAACGATGGGTAAAAATCTCGTTCTACTAGACGAGTACATCTGATTCGCCACTATTTGCCTATTGGCTACGTGGCTTTCTCAGGATATACAAAACTGTTAAACAGGATGATGGATGGACAATTCTCGAGAATGGAGTGGCTATCAAGACTAAGACAAGACAAATACAGAGCCTCCGCTTGACAACCACTTCACCCACAAGTCACCCTTGCCATCAGTCAGCAATGAAGAATTACAACGCTCGTACATTTAGTTGGGTAAGATTTTTAACCATCATTTTCATTACCAACTTTAAACAAAAGCTAATGTGAAGAATATTTACCTGCACACAGCGAATGGCAAATGTAATAAGCAGGATAATAACTGATGCTTGAATTGCCTGAAAATATAAAAAATAATACTTTCGCATCAAACACCAAGAAATACAAACAAATGTACAACGAGTTTAGTAATAATTATAAGAAACTGCGAGTATGAAAAATGATAATGAAGAAAATAGACAACACAGTCCTGCGATGAAACTCAATAAGTTACTAAAATACACAAATGGATAAGGATTTGCAAAGGATTATCAGCATTGGAATATAATAAAACATAAACAGTCCTGCACTATTTATTGAGAGTAAAGATTTTCAACAATAAATATAAACAAACTGCAGCAATTGACACAAAGTAAGAAATGAGCCAAACAGAGAAGATGGCAGGGCCAGCTTTAAAGGTGTGTCTTGTCAGTGATTAGATGATGAACTGGTTCATCAGATCGAATCCAAATCATTCTACTTTGATGAAGTGCAATAAAGCGACCAATCCTTATTGTTTTGCTTGTTTCTCACTTTTGCTTTCTAAACATTTCATGCCAAACATAAACTTATACAGCTGGAATATGTAATTCCAAAAGCATTATAAAAGTCACATGATATTTCATTCTTAAAATCGTAGCCAGTATAATGAATATAAAAATTATGATCATTGTCTAGACTCGAATCAGTATCAGAACCAGTCCTCAGGTATATACACCAACTAATTCTCCTACTGAGCTGTCTTGTTATGAAAACCGATCTTGTTAAAAATTTCTTGTAAGGTGGGTGCATTTCTGTAGCATTAAACATTTGCAGAGTGCATTTCTGATCCCATTACTCACTGAATCAGAGCCATAACACTGCCCAACCCTCCGCTTTCCTGAAGAACTCTATGTAGTACGAATGATATTAAAGTACTTTTTCATGAAGTATAGTTCACCCTAATCGATTTTCCAAAGTTGCATAGAAAGAAGTTAATGGCACTACGGCAATGCGAATAAGCCAAAGCCTGCCCAACTCCCATAAAGAAAAAACCCAAAATGAGAACTATACATTTGTCATCCTTGCCAAAAATTTGTATAATCCTTCAAACTAAGCCATCAACGTAGTAGCTGAGCATAAACCGGACACACTTTCATGCCTTACGTACAGATGCATGAAAACTTCTGGTTTATGGTAATTATGTTATTGAGAGATGACGACAACATCAAATTTGTACGTTCGAACCCGTCGAAATGTGAGATATTTTTGTACATTTTATTCATGCTTAACATTCTCTGATGAAGACTTGGCAGAGTTTTACCTTTAACTCTATTGGTGGCAAAATATAAGTGGTACTATGTATTTTATGCTACTGTGTGCCAGGTGTACTGTGTATTTTATACAAGTGCCTCTAGCTCTTTTCTCCTACAATGTATTTCTCACACTACCTGCCTACCTACCTACTTACCTACAATATATTGTATTGATGGTTTAGTTGAAAGGATGTCAGACATACGCACCCCAGACCATATAAAGTGTGTGTGCATTGCGGAAGGGGAGGAGGGGCACAAGATCGGAAAAAAGATTAAAGAGCATAAAAAAAGGGAACAGAGCAACATTTTCAATGGAAGATGTAAGGCAGGAAGTATTTTTCCAAATCGTGCATTCAAAAGAATAAAATTGATTGAAACCTTAGTTTTGTTTTACTTGATATAATGGTTTTTCTTTATAATTTTACCTACCAAAAGGACATCCAAAAAGGGATGGGAGGCATTCCCCAAGTGCCCCACTTATTGCACCCGTTCAAGTTAGTAGTTTTTTTTTCCAGTGACATAGCCATTTACTTGTTAGATCCTTCCAAGCTACAGCAACCCCCTGCATCATACACTATGCTATAACGACCGAAAGTGCAAACTCACTAGTAATACACAGAGTAGATTTTCGGTTTATAAATTCCTCCAGCAAAATACCAAAGTAAATTACAAAAATTAAGTACTTGTAATGTTTTGTGGGCTGGACATAACATGGTTAAAAACTCTTTTAACCTTCCCTTTGACTACGTGTTGGAAGTGTTAAAGGGCCTTGAGTACAGCTTTTAGTTCTAGGACGTTGATGTGGTCTTGAGACTCCTGTTGTGACCATTGTCCTGATGTCTCGTGATGAGCTATGTGTGCTCCCCTCTCCTCCTGAGAGGTGTCGGTCCGTAGCAGGAGGACTGGTAGGGGCTCGTGGAGCGGAACAGACAGTGACTGAGTTTGAACGTCTGATCACCAGAGATGAGTTTCCATTGGAAAGTTCGAGTTTTGTCTGAAGCTGTAGGTCCGAAAGATCTGGTTCCTTCCCCATGTGTCGATGGGATAGTGGTGGAATGGTCTGGTCATCCATCTCTCGTAGGGGACTCACCAAGGAATCCATATTGCCGATGAGGGAGTTTCCCCTTGAGAGAGTGATGGGATTGATGACGAAGTGGCATGCATGATGTATGAAATCGTCTATTCTGTCAGGTGATGGCATCACTGTTGCAGATTTTAGGTTGACGGAGACTCCTAAGAAGATGAAGTCTTGGGCTGAATCGAGTCGATTTCTTTAAGATTCACACCATATCCGAGCCGGTTGAGAAGGTTGATGGTCGTGTCCCGGTGAGAGGCCAATTGTGTTGGGTCTTGGTTGTTTAGTAACCAGTCGTCCAGGTAGGCGCTTGCTTCTATCTGGTTCTGACGTAGTTTTGCTAACATTGGCTTTAGTAAGAGAGTAAAAATCCTGGTTGCCGCGTTCAGGCCGAAAAGTAGACACTGGAATTCGTAAACCTTGTTGTCGTACATGAAACGAAGGACGTCTTGAATTGATACATGAAGGTAAGCGTCTTCCAGGTCTATGGAAATCATCCAGTTATTCTTCTTTAGGGGCTGACAAATTTATTCCAGTGTTTCCATTTTGAAATGGCTGTTGTCCATAAATTGATTGCGAGGTTAACCTTTCTCCTCCGGATTTCTTTGGACGTAAGAAGATCGAGCTGTAGAATCTAGGTCCCAGTGGCTGTCGACATTCTGTTATGGCGTGTTTCGACAGAAGGTATTGAATTTCGGCTGATGATTTCGGTTTGTGGTGTGGATCAAACTGCCAGGTGGGTGAAAGAGCAAGTGGCGGTTTGGTGATGAATGTCGGGGGGAATCCATCTTGAATGATTGAGAGTATTTGAGGGTTGAATGTCTGCTTTTCCCAGCGGGGAGGAAATGATGGAGGCGGTCTCCCACTGAAAATCGTACGGTCACATCTCATTGGTCCTTTCGTGATCTGCTTTTCCCACTTGGAGAGAGGAGTAGTGGCTCTGGTGGTTGGGGGTGGTGCTTCTGTTGTTCTGTCCTTTCGATTTATTGAAGGGCTTGGAACGAAAGGACTGATTGTTTTCTGGGCAACGATTGCTGTCATTGTTGTTGGCTTTTGGTTTTGGCCAATTATCTCTGCTATTTTGGTTTGGAAAAGACTTCTAAGGCTTGTTGTAAGGTTTTTGTTGTGACCTGGGCTTGTTGTCCTTTGGTTTCTTACAGACATCAAGATGTAATGCTAAGGTCGGGATTAATCCACGAAAGACAGTGTCAGACCTGTGGATGGGTTGGTTCCTCAATTGATACTTGGTTGATCGTTGAGGTTAGGTGCCGTTTGAAGTTATGTCTCTCATCAGAAGATCTGTGTTAAGCTGGGCCAAGAAAAACATTGTATAAGCTGGGCGAAGAAAAACATTGTATAAACAGGACTCTGCAAAGCAGGCTTTCTGGAAAAGTTCAAAGATGAGGGTCAAGAATTGCTTAACTTCGGCGGGGGTTAAATTGTCGGAATGTTTTTCACACAAGGCATTGACAGCAGTGTTGAGAATATCAGCCTGGGAAGCAGCGCGTAGACCTAAATGGAGACATTTATTATTGTCGAATAAGACATGAGTGAGAATTTCAGCTTTCTTTGGTAGATAAAGAGTGGTTCCAAAATCCATTTTGACTTCAGTAGTGAGAAATTTAGACTGAGGTAGGTGTCGAAATTTCTTACATTCATTGCACCATCGCCAAACGACTTGGAGTATGTTGATTCACGGCCAGGTCGTGGTGGTGGTGGGTCTTTGTCGAGTTCTAGTGGCTTGCCTCTCCCCAAGATGGCGCCACTGTTTCGTAATAAGCTGGTGAGAAGCGTTGTTGATTGGCCTTACACAAAGCGAGGTTTGTTGTTACGGTCTCGAAGACCAAAGCCAATGCCTAATCCACGATTGATGATTGGAGTTTCGAGATATTGAGATAGTTTATAAAGAAAACAGCCAGGTACTGTGTTTTCGACTGTTTTAAGGAGATCAGAAAGCGGGATGTTGGAAGAGTCATCAGCGCCAAGATCGTTAGGAAAATGAATGCGGTGGTCGGTTGGGCTTTCACTTTGATTCGTGAATGAGAGGTCTGGGTTCAGGTGTTGGTTCAGGGCAGAAGCAGAATCCAGGATGCTTTCGTTGTTGTGACACAAAGATGATCAGGGGTGTGCCGGGCGACGAAAGGGAGTGTGGCTACCATCAGCAAGATGCGAGGAGGCTCGACGTTTCTTGGCAGTTTGCTTTGTCAATGAAAGAGGGCACTTGGTATCGGTGTCGCTGGAGGTGGTAGCAACCCAGTCTTTTGTACATGCGTTAATGACAGAAGGAGAGGCTGACGGCAGATGTCTGTGGCTGGCGATGGCCGAAGTCGCGAATGGCACGATCAACCATGCAATTCACATCACTTTGTGTAAGAGAACGGCTGGGTTGGCAGGACGAATGGGATGAGAGATCTATGGGAGACTGGGGTCAGCATCTTTCATGGTAAGACCCAGATGAAGTAGCGCATTTGTATCTGCGCTTAAGTTGGGAATAGATGTCTTTCGCGGCTCGAAGGTCAGCTTCAATAGCCAATAAATCCAATGGTTAGGAAAGCGTCAGTTAACCACCTTGGATGGCGAAGTTGCAGCAGTATTTGTGAGATCACCTGTGGGCAAGGGCGAATGGGCAGACAAATGAGTTGGTAGGTCTCTATCATTTGCCAGGTCATGTGCCGTAAGTGAGGCAAAGCTGGTGGGTTCATGATTGGGGGACCGACAGGGGAATCAGAGTGAACGGCAGTTTCAACGAATGGCAGGGACGGCGTCTTCCGAGCAGAGGCGACCAACATTGCTGCTGGGCTCTTTCGTCGTGGCTGGAGCAGGTCTGATGATGGACTAATGGGCCAGGCTTGAAGATCTTCAGGAAGGATGAGTGGGAGACGATGCGGATTCCAGCTCGCTGGAGGAAATATGATGACCTGCCATTCGCGCAAAAGCGCTTTTATAGAGGAGGGCCGCGCCGCGCATGCACGGTCGGGTTACGTAGTTGGCGGCTACAAGGAACCGAAAAACCTTGAGGGAAACGCAGCATTGCGAGGAACGAATGCAAAAATTAACAGGTTACGTACGTTTTCCAACAAGAAACACGATTTTCTTGAATGTATCACGCTTTTAGTCAATTTCTAGCAGAATAATTACGATCTAAAATGCTTTAATGTCAGAAATCATGAAATAACCTACTTACAGTCCCCCTCCTCCCTCCCGGGGCACACGGACTGTAACAACTAGGCAATTTCACGATTTCTCACCATAAAGCATTTTAAGGTGGGGGGGGGGAGGTGTTTTTGCCAAAGTGCTGTTAATACGCAATTTACAGCAATAACACAATTCTCAGGCTTCTCCACATGTCACGTTTAAAAGCTGATTTTAATCTTTAAAACAGTCAACATACAGCTCTTACCTTTCGATTTGTAGTCACACAACAAAGTTTCCTCAAGCCCAAAATGACAAGCAAGCAAAAACCGGCACTAGAAATATAAAGCACTCTCTCGGCAATGACAAAGCCAACACGGAAAAACAAATTGGAGGCTGGCAGGAAAGGAACAACAAGCAAGGCTAGTGCCATTGTCAAACACCTGCAAGAAAATGGAAGATTATTAGATACTTTCAAGTAACAAGTATGCACATGAAAGCAAACATCCACATTTTCAATTTGAATTCAGAAATGAAAATGCGAGTTTAAATTGTGTTTTTTGCTTTAAAGTTGAAAGTCTCTTCTCTTGGAAGTTGTTTCTTGTTTTGTTATCGTTATTCGTTTTGCATTTGATACAATTCTTCTTTACTAAGAATTTGGTAACTAGCTTCTAAAAGAGAACACCTACTGAGTATAAATTTGTTCTATGCAGGTGTTTCTACAGGATGGCTCCTGTTCAGTATCGCGCATAATATCGTGTTCTCTGAGAGGGCAGAGGCAAACTTTTGGTAAAAGGGCATAAACAGTTTTGGGAGACAGTTTCAGGCACACACGATTTAGGCCACACAAAGTTAAACTGATGTTTCTCCGGTACCACTGCTCCAGTCAAACTCGTTGCAAAAATTAATTTCTTTTAAACAGAAAGTCATTTTCCTAAAAGGGCAGGGGGAATGCCCCCTTCTCCCTGTTTGCGCGCCACTGCTCTCGTACATTGTACAGTGCTCACTTAACTACTACATATACAATATTAGGAACTTTTTGTCAGTTTTCAGCAGTTTAGCTGAAACTCGTCCCGCCGACATACTGCATCAAAAACGACCGCTACTCATAGCTTGCCAAGAAATTCCATGAAACGTATGCCGGAGTTTATTTGTAAGTCGTTAATCCTCTATTTTTTTTAATTCCTTAGAAGTTTGTGACGAATTGTAAATTCTCAAAATATTAGTAATAAACGAAAAATTTCTCAAAAGTACCTTGCTTGTGAAATTTGGATTTGGGCTCACGTCAAGTTTAATGTGCGTTTATTTGCGCGATCACTACATTTATTTGTAAGTCTGAATATATGGATGGCAACAATAATACTAATAAAAAAATAGTTGTTTGCATGTATCCAGTAGAAATGGGCGTTTTCGAATTTGCCAGGTTCACCTCCACTCAAAATTAACGTACATTTTAGTGGCGGTGAATCTGGCATTTTTCTTATACAAAAAAAAAACAATTTTTCGGATATTACGTCGTTTGAAGCAAACTAATGATCGTATAGATGAACTGGCTCGACTTTGAATTTTGATCAATGTCTCCCAGCAAGTGTGGGTACCACACCGAACTAGCATACTCCAAGACCGGTTTGGTGCGGTCCCCATGCAGTATGTAACTCATGAAGTAGCTGCACATATTTTTGTTTCGATGATTGATGTTTTTTTTCCATGTTTTGAATTATTGTTGACACATATATGCCTTCATTGGCTTCTTATCAACTGTATAAAATTTTGAATTAAAATAGTGTCAGCTAAATGATAAACAGCTAGGTTAAGGCACCTACACGACACAAACTTGGAAGAACTGAATTTTAACTTACATTTTTCAGGCTGTGAAACAACCTGTCTTGTAAATAATTAAATCCCCCATAACAATTGCATTCAAACCATGTAACGAAACTAGCTAAATTATTGTACCACATAATTATTTTAACTTACCTTCTTTCTCTGGAAGATGGTCTGAAAAGTGCCACAATTAGAAGTGATCCAAGTGACAACCAGAAAACCAGAACAACGAGGAGCCGAACATCCAAGGCAGAACGAATGAGAGGGACACAGCCCATTGACCAATCAAAACACAACCATACGGGAGCCACCATCAACCAGGCGTTCAGAGCGTACACATAATTGTAATTGATTGTCTGAAAAAATAAAAACGACCAAAGAACATTTACATTAATCTAGTTGGAGGTATAAATTAAAGAATACCAGCGTTTCTTAACCTGTGGTTTGCGGACCCCGTAGGGACTTCTCAGGGGTAATGTAGCTATTTGGAAAGCAAATAATTTTAAGTAGACCAAAAAGGCAGAAGTACACAAAATCAATCAGTGGGTTCCTGAAGTGATTCAGTGGGTTTAACAGAAGTTAAAAGTTAATTAGTTCTAGTAGAAACATCAGTTTTGTTATTATTACAGAACTAGAGGAAGCACGTGCTACGCACGGGGCCGGTCCTAAATTAAGTTTACAGACACATTTCCCGGGACATTTTTCCGGCACTCTTCCCCACGACTTGTCAGATTGATCGACCATCCATGCCTGCCTCCTGTTTGCATGCACGTAGAATGGGAGAGTGCATTCGCAATGTGGGCGTGAGGAGGGGAGAAGTGATTGTTCGGCCCGACGACTTGTCAGATTGAACCTTTATTGAGTTGATCGACCACTCATGCCTGCCTCCTGTTTCCATGCAGGTAGAGTGAGAGTGCATTTTCAATGCGGGCGTGAGGAGAGGAGAAGTGGTTTTCCTTTTAGCCGTTAATTTTACTGTTAATTTTACTACAAAGAATAACAAAAAAAAAAAAGAACTAAAACCAAATATACATTATGACAAGAATTCAACGATCACATACGGTCCACTGACAAAATCAACAAGATAATTCTACCACTCGTTCAACCACTCGCTCTGAACAGTGACCCTATATGCGGATGTACATTAGGCTAGTTGACTGGGCAGAGTAGAATGCGAGTCAAGTTGACTTGCTATTCGTCCAATACACTCCCAGTGTAAACCTCTACTCTAGAGGGCGACTAGAGAGGGAGTAGCAAGTTAACTCGACTAGCATATTACTCGGTCCAGTCAACTAGCCTACTAGGCCTTACAGGCGGATGTAATTAGGCTAGTTGACTGGGCCAAGTAATGTGCGAGTCGAGTTGACTTGCTGCTCGCCCTTTACTCTCCCAATGTGAACATCTACTCTACTCGACCGTGCGAGCGCACTTGATTCACTTCTTGTATGCCAGTTGTCTATCCTCAAGTTTAATATTTTGATGCGAGTCAGTGGGTGAGTTACGTTTACAAGACGGCTGCACCCCACCTGGCAGTAAGTGGGGAAGCTACAAAATCGAAGTTTGTATGGACCTGCATTGACAGTACTCTGGACGAGTAAGAAAGTGGTGAAAGCAGCAACTTGCATGGGAGTACACTCGTACCAGGGCTCGGCCCAGTCAACTAGCCTAAAGGCCGATGTACATTAGGCTAGCTGACTAGGCCGAGTAATATGCGAGTCGAGTTGACTTGCTACTCGCCGTTTACTCTCCCAATGTAAACCTCTACTCTAGAGGACGAGTAGAGAGCAAGTAGCAAGTCAACTCGACTCGCACATTACTCGGCCCAGGCAACTGAACTAGCAAAATGTACTCGATGAACATTAGGCTAGTTGAATGGGTCGAGAATTGAGGCGAGTCACTTGGTGCGAGTGTATTCGCATGCGAGTTGATGATTACACTAGTTTCTTACTCGTCCAGAGTACTGTCAAAGCAATTCCATACAAATTTCGACGTTGTAGCTTCCCCACGTTGCCACCAGCTGGCGCTGCCATCTCGTAAACGTAACTCGCCTGCTGACTTGCATCAAAATTATTAAACATGTGGATCGTTAACTGGCATAAAGTAGCGAGTCAAGTGTGAGTAGAGTAGTGGTTTACATTGGGAGAGTAGACGGCGAGTAGCAAGTCAACTCGACTCGCACATTACTCGGCCCCGTTAACTAGCCTAATTACATCCGCCTTTAAGGCCGATGTACAGTAGGCTAATTGACTGGGTCGAGTAATGTGCGAGTCCAGTTGACTTGCTACTCGCCCTCTACTCGCCCTGTAGAGTAGAGGTCTACATTGGGAGAGTAAAGGGCGGGTAACAAGTCAACTCAACTCGCACATTACTCGGTCCAGTCAATTAGCGTAATATACATCCACCTGTAGGTCCTAGCTACAGGGTTCATACTGGCCAGTAAACATACAATTCCAGGACTTGGAAATGAAAATTCAAGGGGCAAAAACGAATAATTAACAACACACAAAAAAAAAATTAAATATTGTACGTATTCTCAAGAATTGTAACCCAAAAAAAAAAGAAGTAAATGCTGTACGTATTTTTAATGCTGTACTTATTGTAACAAAAAAAAAAAAAAACATTACACACTGATGTCCAACTCGGAAAACAAACGTGATTTCCTGTTAAGAGAATTTCTGGGAGTATTCCAGTACTTGAGGCTTTTTCCAAATTTTTTTAAGCAGTTTTCCAGGACTGGAATTTCATTTTCACTTTCCAGCACATTTCCAGGTTTTAAAGGATCCATACGAACCCTCTAGTTACATCTGCAACTCCTATACGCGAATAATTCTATGCGTTTCAATACGCCTAGAAAATACTGTAGTACTCACCCTTTCGTAAAATGTTTTGGCAAAAGATGCGGGATTATCCACTTGTTGGAAGGTAGGTGGCGCTGATCCCATGATATGCCATCTTGTTGTCATCATCAGGAGACCCGAACCTAGCAGCACCAAATGACGTACCAGAAGAGGCTTCAACCAATCCTAAAATAAAAAGTAAAACATATAAGAACTCTTTCTGAAGCGAAAAAGTTATTTTCTTTTTATGTTCTTACACCTAGAACTTCAGTCTTCCAGTTGACTGATGACTCAATTATTTGGTTGAGCCATGCCCATCCTCCCCGTCTAGTAAGGAGGGACGCACCCCACATCCCTTCCAACCAAAAGTAGTTACTCCCAGAATATAAATGCTTGAAGTGGTGGTGTTGTAGTAATATATCTGGAGCCATTCATAATCCCCACAATCAAACGCCCACGGGTGGAGGTCCCCACGCCAATCCCTGCAGGAACAGAATCCCCCAAACCCAAAACCCCAACAGGAATCGCCGGGGCTCAAGTTAAATTTCTTGGTTCCTTCAGTTGACCTCATTGTGGCTTTAGGAGCCCTGCCACCAGGGGAATTTCACCAACACTCATAGTGGATATTTCAGTCATCACATTTATCTATTTTCGGGGGTGCACACAACCGGAAGGCGGTAGCACTAGACTTCCGTTTCTAAAAGGTGGCTCCTCAGCTAACGAATACCTGAATTCCAACCAAATTCTCGTTGTTTCATCAAATTTTGCACGTTTTCGACATTCGAATATAGAGCTGGGTAGTTATAAGAACGAACGGTGAAGTCCAACTCTAAGCCTTAGGGAGGGAAGGTGGAAAGCCAGTGTGGTAATGAAAGAAGCAATACACCTTTTCGCTCACTAGCTTTCTACCTGCCCACCCTAATGTGGGTTCACAGTTGGTTTCTCCCGTTCGTTCTTATAACGGTCCAGCTCTACCATTTTTATCATCTCGACGAAATAACCAAACCAATAGGACAAATCACGGAAACGTTATTTAGTGAAAGCCACTATGCAATTATTTGAACAATAAATTTATAAACAATGTTATAACCAATGAAATATATTTTATTTCCTTTTTTTGTTGGAAATAACGTGCAGAGGGAGGCATTGTAGTACATACAGCACCCCACATATAAACGCTTAATCCAGCCCTGCGGGTGTGGGAATTCTGTGTCGTGGGGGATTTTGGGGTGTGGGGATGCTGCACCCATGATGATTTTGCGGTTGCGGGGATTCTGCACCCATGAGGAATTTGGGTTGTGGGGATTCGGTACCTGCGGGGATATTGGTGTGGGGATATAGAGTAGTAAGAAATTTGATTATGGGGATTACGAACAAGACCCAACACATCAATATTTTTTCACCCCTCCCTAACAGGTTGGCTTCATGGCTTCGGCTGGGTAAGCGTCAAATATTCCGCCTCCTTAACATGTCTGTGAAGACCACTGACTTGGTTAGGTTTGCTTAATTTGTTCACGGTCCCACATGCCCCACCCCTCTCCCCAACATAAAAGCTTGAATTAAGCTTTAGAACTTTATTTTATGTCTCAACATGGCAGCAAAACGTGGTAGGGTTAGCCAAATTTCGGACTTAGTACAAAACGTTTTCCCCCTATATTATTTTCATCTAGAAGTGCGCGAGCGCTTTGCCCATCAAGTTCAGATTGTTGACTTTCCACGGAATCTAATAATTTGTTGGCGTTTGATTGTTGTTATTCAAAGTCAGGACATTATCGGTTATGAGCGAAGGCTAGCAAGTGCTTCTCTTGCCCGAGACATTAAACCGGCTTTTTCTGGCATTGAATATTAAATTGTGTAATTGTATAAATCGACGGGGTTTACCGAGTAGACAACAGAATGCTCCTCTTTTAGAGCTGTGCATAAAGGATTTCAATACGAAAAAGGTATTTCAACATCGTTGATTTCGTGCTATTACTAGCTAATGCCACTCAAGATAAAATAATTCATGCGACCGATATGCTTGAAATTTGACAGGCAGTTTATGTTTGACTCCAATAGGTGCCTTTTATGGTTTGATATTTGGGGTTTTAAATTCAAAGATTGTAATAATTTGTAATGCTATTTTCGTGAACGTTGGGAACACGCCATCTGTAATCAAAATAACTAACTGCACCCCAAGCGTAACATACGCCGGTCTATCCGGTTCCCACATACTTAAGCGAAATACTTTACTGAGCAGTATGAAATGAAAACGGTACCAATGCCCCGTCCCCATCTCCCCCCCCCCCCGCATCCCACTGCCCCCTCCCCACATTCTCCCACTGCATGTTCACATTTCCCCCCATGCATCACCTCCCTGCATGGTCACCCCTTTCCCCTCCAACACCCCGGCACCCCCCCCCCCTCGCATTGCCCCCACTGTGAGGTCTGAATATCTTCCCCACATACCTGCTTCCCCCTCCCTTTGAACCCCTGCTGATTTGTTTTCTTAGGGAAGTAAATGTCTTTTTTTCAATGGAGAACGCCACTGTTATGTTGCTGAATTGCCTGTTTCTCAGATCTGATACCAAGCGCGATAAACCCAACAACGATCGTACATGCAATGAATGTTACTCACCAACTTTGAAACTCTTCAAGTCGGCTCTGAGAGCTAGCATTATTAAATCAATATTTCGTTTGTGACTGATTGTTACAGGGCACAACAGTTCACATTGTCGGGCACTCTTTTTCTTTGCTACCGTGGCAAGAATGAACCTGCTCGACCTCTTGCTGATTGCTACATGGCACATCCTTGAAAGTATTCAACTCGGCTGTAATAGCCAGCATTATGGAAGCAGTAGTTCGTTTGTTACTGATTGTTACAGACATTGTAGGTCGCTCGCCCTCTTTCATTGTAGTCCATGACGATTTTGCTAAGTGCCACCCAAGCGTATTATATACGTAATTATATAGAATGTCCTCCATAGCCGAGTAACAATGCAGCCTCGGTTAACTTATTGTTTAAGTTTCAGAATTAAATTGAAATGATACATTGTAATTGTAACTTTTATAAAATAAAGTATCGCATCGTCCATCTAAACTGTTTTTAAAAGGGGAAGAAAATCCCTGAAGGGTTACCGCTCGTTGAATAGTAAAAAAAAAAAAAAAAAAAATAAAAAAAAATCTCAATAGGCAACGAAACTAATTTATCGTGCTCAGTTGTTTCTGTTTTACAATAAAATGTAAAACAACGGACACTTTATTAAGTTTATTGGAAACAATTATTTAGCAATCATTAATTGATTTTCTTCAGGCTGTGAAACCCCAGCCACCCTTGTATTTACATGCCTGATGCTGTCCCCTCCAAGTTGTAGCGTTTGCAAAGTGGTATCACCTCAAATCTGAAAACCCTTATAATTCTAACAAATACTATAAAGACCTTTTGAGACCAGCTAATTAATGTTGAAGCAGTCAAAAGAAAAAAGAAAAGTATTTCTGAAGAACTATTTCATAAATCAGGATGAAATGTTTACAGTGACAAAACGGTCAACCTTAATATGCAACCGAAGCGCACCCAACTAGGAACAGGATAAAAGTTATTAAGAGTGGTTTGTTTGTCATTTTGCGTAATTTTATTTGGTCAGTGCAGCTCCAACGTCAAGTTGATGAGGTGTTGAGCTTCAATTTCTCAAATTGTTAGGTGCTGTCAGTGGCGTGCACGGGGAAGGGGGGGGGGGGCATTGCCCCTGCCCTTTTCACAAAATGCCCTTTTTGTAAGAAACTACTGCCCTTTTTTTGGTTGGTGATATGCTGGCGCTGCTGTCGAAGAAAGGGCCTAAACGCCTAAAAAAGGCGAAATAGCCTAAAAAGGGCGAAAAAGGCTAAAAAAGGCAAAGAAATGGGCAGAAAAGGGTAAAATTGTGTGAAAACCTATAAAAAAAGAAAAAGAAATATCCCCAAAAAAACCTCACTGTGCCCTTTACTAAAAGTTGCCCTTGCCCTCTCAGAGGTCTTTTGCTGTTGAAAGCATCACTGTAGTCTAATTAATTTATACCACACACATACAAGCAAATGTATGTTTATTAATGCTTGTTCTTACTACTTATTTATACTGATGAGTAATATAACAACACGCATTTGTCGTTGTTGGGTGAGGGGAAAACTCATTTCCCTTGTTTGCCGAAAGGGTATTTCGGAATCAAGCTGGAATGCATTGACACAAGCGAATTTATGAACACTTGTTTTCAATACTTATACTTATGAGTAACGTTTATTTCTTATTCCTACACATTTCCATTTTTCGTACGTGGTTCCCACTGAAAATCTCCCATCAAACTGGTAACTATAGTTGGTGAATAGCTCTCGCACTACCCGATGAAGGTTACCTCACAACTAACGACCATGCCAGTTGTTCCTCTACTTCAGATTACTTCAGATTACCTCAACGTCAGCAGCAACTACTGCTAGCCATGCTGACAAAACTTTCCGTCCCTTGAAGTCAAGATGCTCTCACCCAAACTCTCTATGGGGAACGGCTTTATTTCAAGTGATCAACCGCCATTAATGTACCTAAATGCGGGTGTCTTAACATTCAGTACAGAAAGGATTCCCATCCGGTTTTACGTTTGCAAACTGTAATATATTTCATCATTTTTAATTTATTTATTAAATGTTGAGCCTTCAAATACACGTTTATTTATCACTAATCCAGCACATTTGGCTCTCCGTCCTGTAATTACACGTTTATTGTCGTTCCGCATCGCTGTTCAAGATTTCGAAGGCATCCGTCATCGCACAAGCAAGGCTATTCAACGTCGAATAATCCAGTTAGTCATGGAGGGTTTTCTGCGTTGTGTTTATGGATTTTTACTCGATTCGGAAGATCCCATCACCTTTCAATCATTGAAAAGTTAACGACGACTAACCCCTTAAGCCGACAATTCAACAAACCC
>JAHWFP010254548.1:120434-131095 GCA_023313725.1 Lithobius niger
CCCAATGAAGTGGTGCCCCGAAAGAGAAGGTTTGGGAAAAATCTTAAATAGCTTTCTTTTAATGGATCAAAGGAACCGCTCGTGCAAATTTAAAAAATAATGAGAAAGTTCAGCAAATTTTGGCTAAGTGCAGAACCACAATTAATCAACCGCTGTGGTTAAAAAGTACGATTTTGTGGATATTTTCTGTTAATTCGCTTTATCTATTTAAATTTGTTCTGCATTAACATATTTGTGTTATCACCTTAACGTAAGGAAGGAAACTTGTCATTAGTGAAGAGATTGGTGTTCTGGTTATGGTGCACCTTGGGGCACTGAAGCTGAACACGGAGGTTCACTGAAAAGGGATATCTATCCTTTTTCATTGAACCTCCGTTTTCAGCTTCAGTTCGTTCCATGCTTGGTGGATGGATTGTTTTCTTCTTATTCTTTGCTTCAAAACAAATTTGAACCTAATTAAGGCTATGAAATAATTTGATCCTTTCTAGGTTTATCGCTGCCCCTTGGTTGGCTCCCCTTCAAGGTCCAAGTTGTTTTGCCCGTATTTTCTGTGTTTATGGCGCTATTTCAATTCTGTTTTCTTTGTTGGCCTCGTGTTATAATCTCAAACAACTTTCTAATTTACTTTATGTCCGTATCTTGAATAGTTTAGGAGATATATTTGAATGACCTTGAAAACGATCTCCAAGGTGAGTTTGGGGACCATCATCGGATTCGCCATAGGTGATTTCCTATACGAGTACCTTGTTATTACCAACCCATATCAAGCACATAGCTCTTTATTTTGGGTGGACGGGACTTTCTGGGAAATACTGTATATTATGAAATGAATATTTTACTGCCATTTATAATTTAATCTGTGTTATTACAGGTAACTAAAATTGAATAATCAGCTCGATTGCAAGTTAAAAGTTTGGCTTACATCGGGATTAATAAATTTAGGTAAAATTAAAACAAAAATTGTTCGAGTTTTTCATACCTTTGTTCAAGCAGCCGACTTCCAATATTACATACGAGTACACAACATGTACCTAAATCTATATCACTCCAACATCACAGCTTCCCCCAATTCTATACATCAACAGATTTATCAACTATCGTCACGTGGAAATCACACATCAACTACATTAAGCTGGCTGTGATATCACTTCTTGGAGGAGTATTGTGCATATGGCCTACGTTATGAGTTTAGTGGGGAATGGTGTTTATTTTGGATACGATATTGGGAAATAAAATTCAAATAACATCAATTCATACGTAATAGTTATAGCACCCATGGGGAACTGTATCGGATCTATCACCCAATCTATCACGGCCAATCCGCGAGAACTACGTCAAGATGAGGTCGAGGCCAAAGGCTGAGATGCCATCACGACGTAGTTTGAGCGCATTCGCCGTGTAAGGATATCGCTCATCGGCTCATAAATCCCATACAGTTCGCCTCGGGTAGTATAACTAATTTATCGCACGGCTCCTAACTTTCGAAACGAAAAACAAAATTGTTGGGGTAAATAAAAGTTTGCCTTCATAGCTGGGTTCGTTTCTGCACACATTATTTCGTCACGTTTGCATAATTTTGCATTGATGCCGTCAGGTTAATGTCAAACCATATTACATGGAGGCATGAGAAGAATAACTAGGGAAGTTTCCAGAATGGAATAACTCCTCAAAGCCATCAGTAAGGCTTACTGAACTGTGTAGGCCTACAATAGGCTACTTATTCGGTATTATTGGCGACAGCGTCTCATCTCGGCCAGGGGGTTGGGTTTTTGCCAGCAAAAACAGCTTTTTTGCCGGGGCAGTGGCATAAACATGGTTTTTACCGTATTTTTCTGGTTATCACCAGCTAAAACTGGCAAAAACCAGGAAGCCGCTTCATACGCAAGTTTTCACAGTAGAAGATATTCTCACAATATGTATGCAAATTTTGGACAGTCAGTTGCAAACATTTGCATACATATTGCTAGAAGAACATCCCCCACTGCGAAAATAAGCGTATGAAAAGTAAATAAGAAGAAAATATGAATTTTCAAAGTAAACGATGTGACGTTGTCAAGGGAAGCTTTTATAATTTGCCAATATTTCACTGTTATAAGGCACGCTTTTTTTTTTGTTCATGACTTCAAGTAGGGCTATAAATTTCTGCCATATTTTTGGCCAAAGTGGCCAAAAATAGTTTTTTGCCAGGACGGTAAAAACCATGGTAAAAACTGGTTTTAACCACTTGGTGGCAAAAACCAGCCAACCCTCGGCAGTGCCCATCTACACAAAAACAATTCAGTTACATTCCTATCTCGAAATTTGCCAACTTGGGGAGAATTTAAAGAAAAAGGTATTTGAGGAATGTAGCTTAAAATTAAATTGAACTAAGGAATAAACTACTACAGAAATATTTTATAGGCATGTCACTGTCGCATCAGTATAAATGTATGCAGTTTATATTTTGAAATCTTGTACTGATGAATGAGTTTTATTTTGGACAAGCATATCTGAGCCGGTTCAGCCACACAAGCATTAAATTGCTTCGGCTGACTTAGGCTCAAAAGAAATTATTAAAAAAAAAAAAGATAATATTGGGTAATATAGCGTTACATTATAATTTAATTATATCATTGCTTATTATAATTCCATGTATTCTACTGACTGGTACTGCCGAGACCAAGACCATATCGTGAATAAGTGAACAGGCTTGACAAATAATAAAAAAAACGTTGAACAGAAACCGCGCAAAAAGAATTACACAGGATGGGTCAGAAGTCCGTATGAGGGGCCAGCATTCTGTATCAATGAACATTCCTTCAATAATAAGTTGGTAGACTTGCAAAGTGAGTCTGGGGCTATTTGACCACGCGCGAGTGAATGACCTTGGCAGGTCCCTTCAAGGTCATCTCACTGCTAACTTCTAAACTATGCGTCTTAGAAAATCGGTGTAAATTAGAAAGGTGTAGAGAACCTCAAGCCAATGCTAAAGCAAAAAAAAAAAAAAATATATATATAATGAAATTCGGGGCAAAAGTAAAGGAGTTACAGTCAGTCAAAGATAGCGGTATAAACTGCACTGACGTACACCAGGGTACTGGAAGGTAGGCCGGGCCAGACAAAATCCCCCCAGGCAATATGGCTGGATGGACCTAATATACAGACATGAGCAGTAGTGCCTAAAAGAAGAAGGCTGTCTTCTCCCTCCCCTCCCACTAAAGGTGTAAACGTTTTTGATTAACTACCAGCAGACGCGCTTAGTGTCTGCACGGCCTTTTCTACATATTCTAACATTCATGTTTTGCCTTAAGCCTGCCTACCCCAGTGTACTGCAGTGCAGTTTATGCCACTATCTTTGACTGACTGTAACTTCTTCACTTTTGCGCCGAATTTCATTCTATTTTTTGCTCTAGCAATGATTTGTGGTTCTCTACACCTTTCTAATTTACACCGATTTTCTAAGACGTATAGTTTAGAAGTTAGCAGTGAAATGACCTTGACGGGACATGTCAAGGTCATTCACTCACGCATGGTCAAATAGCCCCAGAACCACTTTGCCAGTCAACCAACTTATTATTGAAGGAATGTTCATTGATACAAAATGCTGGCCCCTCATACGGACTTCGGACTCACCCTGTATAATATTTTAACCTTTCACGCGTCTCAAGAAACTTAAGATGTGATATGTGTAATGTCCAACTAAGATCAATAAGTATTAATCATTCATTGTCTACATAAGTTTGAAACACAAATTTATAAACTTAACATTTTTTTTCTTTAAAAGGACATTACCTTCTCACTATATTCAAGCATACTGTACGAAATAGCTTTTGCAACATTTCCATAGGTTAGAGTGAATGTTGCAAAACCGTTTCTAATGAGAGGAAAAATAAGAAAATGAGTACCTTTGCAACATTTACACGCGTCTGAAGTAATGTTGCAAAACTGAGCCATACAGGAAAGCCAACCAGGAGGAATGTACCTTTAACTGACTCTACTTAGCATTATTAACAAAGCACAATCGCCAGTCTGGGAAATATTAAGACCTGTGGTTTCAGGAAAATACAAAGACTACGTAAAGACATTCAACAAAAACAGCAAAACGAACACTGTAAACATGGCCACAGCATGCAGGATACATGAACACAGAATGCAGGATTCATTAAATATTTCGTGCAAATATTTCGATTCTGTGTGTAACGTTTATAAATTCTCTTTGGCTGCAATTCTGGTGAAAAAATTATTCTCCGTTCTTAAATTATAAATGCATTTTTATGTAATTTGCGTTTTCTTTCTTGTTGAACAATCATCTGCATTTATTTATTTAATTCAAGCAGATGGGTAGTGCAGCCGGTTTTAGGCAGTTAACATTTTCGAAAATCATTTCGATAAGCATCTAAACATGCGCCCTTAACGCCCCCCCCCCCAATCTAACCGTATACTCAAAATAAAGAAATAAACAAATTGGATTTATGAAAATATTACTCGTATTTGCGATGCTACATAAATGAAATCCCTAACTATGTAACGAGGTCACTCATTAGGAGGGCGCCACCTTCCCAACTATGCGTTATCTAGCGTATTGAGACGTGTTTATCTATTAACCTTGCCATGAAGAATTGATAAGTGTGCCACCATAGTATATCCATACTACAAATTGGCGCCCGAACAGGGACTCGAACCCAGAACCCATAGGTCCATTGAAATTTAAACTATGAATACACTTTTAGTACCTGTAATGTTCGTAAATGAAATCAGTTTTGAATTTTGTTTTCACGAGATCAACAGTAAATGATTAATATTAGTACGGCAGGAAAACACGGTTTCATACTGTGGCGCAGCTATCGACAGTGCAGGTGGTGCAGCTGCTGCACCGAAGCCAACGGCCCAAGAAGCCCCGTCGGTTGGAGTGAATCTTATTAATATTTTTTTTTGGGCAAATATTCAATAGTTATTGTTGCCATTCCTATTTTGTATTGGATTACCACAGCTACCAGTTATGTTTTAATTAGCATACATTCATCTGTCACTAAATGCAAGAAAAAAAACTAAAGACTACAAAAAAAAATAATAAAAGGAAAAATTTAGATTTACGTCCTTTTTAATTACTGACTAATTAAGTGAGCCCATGTTGGGGATACGAAGATTGAAAGCCACAAATTAACACCTTGCAAATTAAACTTTGTATAGCAAGAGACGACACGCTAGCAATTGTTACACCATATGGCCTTCACCCGGCGCACCTCATTTAATACTCGAACAGGAATAATCGACATTATTATTGATACGGTAAGCAAGTGAGGACTTATACTATACACCCGCACAGATTAGAAAGTTAACTAGATGTTGCATCCTACTTCTTCCAGTGCTACGCGGGGCCCTAGCTGTAGTTGTGGCTACTAATGCCTCTGCTAATGCTTTTGCTTTCGAAGCTGCCCGAAGACACAGCATTATCAGAGGTATTAGTAGCCACAACTACCGCCCCGCGTAGAACTTTTGCTCTGAATTTCATTCTGTTTTTTGCTTTAGCAATGATTTGTGGTTCTCTACACCTTTCTAATTTACACCGATTTTCTAAGACGTATAGTTTAGAAGTTAGCAGTGAAATGACCTTGAAGGGACATGTCAAGGTCATTCACTCACGCATGGTCAAATAGCCCCAGAACCACTTTCCCAGTCTACCAACTTATTATTGAAGGAATGTTCATTGATACAAAATGCTGGCCCCTCATACGGACTTCTGACTCACCCTGTATAATATTTTAACCTTTCACGCGTCTCAAGAAACTTAGGATGTGATATGTGTAATGTCCAACTTAGATGATAAGTATTAATCATTCATTGTTTACATAAGTTTGAAACACAAATTTATAAACTTAATATTTTTTTCTTTAAAAGAACATTACCTTTTCACTATATTCGAGCATACTGTACGAAAAAGCTTTTGCAACATTTCCATAGGTTAGAGTGAATGTTGCAAACAGGAGTAGAAGTAGGATGCTATATCTATTTTAACTTTCTAATCTAATCTACGCTATCGGCATCGGAGACAGCAATGCCACATGAGGAACAGCTCACGAGAGGTCTATTCTGCAATCGAGCAAAGGAAGCCACCCACGGGTACTTTGCAATCGGCGGGTTGGACGAATTACCGTCATTAGACGAGTTACCAACTACTAAAACAAATTCTTACTTTGCAGGGAGATTCTGGTGAACGAGGCCTTTGCCATGGCCGACTGCTCGTGTCTGCTTGAACGAAGACAGCATTCAGACCAAGAAGCTCAGCAAAGTCCACTCGACACACGACGATTATATCGTAGGCACTGCAAAGTCCCTGAAAACAGAACAAAACAGAAATCGTCAGACAAGGAAAAAGGCAATAAACGATGGCGCAAGCTTAACTGAATAAATATACTTTTTCTGTAAGGTTTAACTTCAAGTCTCCCATGTTACAGCGAAAATTTGGATGCTGAATATCTCCGCCCTTTTTTTAATCTTCTTACATTATAAACCAAAGTCTCATAGCAGAAATGAAGCAACCGCTACGACCCCCGGAAGAGAAACAATGAAAACGTGCGAGTGTGTCAATTCTTTGGCTTGAAGTTGAAACTGGGACGTTGTTGCCCTGAAAAGAAGTTGAAATTGGCACATTGTTGCCTCGACTAACAATTTGCTCTAACAATTATCCTTCTAACTAAACACCGTGGTAATTTCAACGGCAAGTATTACATGATGTCATGCACACTTCTTTTTCACACGGTACGCATCGCTTAAGCCACAGCGAAAGACTGAGAGTGGGGGGGGGGGGGGCAAAGTGAGCTGTTACCATTAAGCATACGATTACGCATTAACTGAACCTAGAAGAGAACAAACAAACAAGCACGGGAGCCGGGTACGTGTTCAACTACGTATAGCAAAGAGGAGAAAGGGAAAGAAACCAAGAGGAGAGGGAGAGGACGGGATAAAAGGAGGAGGGGAGAGGGGAGAGAGAGGATTGGCGGAAAGGGGGAGTGTTACACAAACAAAAATCGACTGTTGCAGTGAACGATCAGGCAGCACCGAGCAAACACTGGGAAACAACCACGGGACAAACAAATCCCCGGGCGAAGCTGGGTACGATGCTTGTACTGTAATAAATGCAGCACCTCATCGACATAGCTCAAATTGGTTAAGTTGGCTGAGTTTTTTTTAGTTGGGAAAGGAGGTTGAAATGAAAAGGGGTTGAATTGTTTGAATTAATTTGATTGAATTGTTAAAGTAATGGTCTAATTCCCTAAAGCTTGTCTGAACAGATAAAGGAAGGACCAATTTCAGGTGGAGAATTAAGTTAATAAGGAGACTGTCTTGGAAAAGGAATTTCACACAAAAATTGGTCGAACTGGTAAAGGAGGGAGCCATCTGAGTTTGTGAGGCTGACTTGAGGGCTGAATTCCCAAGATTTTGTTGAGCTGGTAAAAGAGGGGCCAATTAGAATTGGTGGAAAAATAGGTAACGGGGCAGGTTAACTAGGTAAAGGAATTTGGTAGAATTATTAAAGTAATTGGTTAATTTCATAAAGTCTGGTGGAATTGATAAAGGAGAGGTCAATTGGAGTTGGGTGAATTGTAAAAGGAATTTGGTTGAATTGCTAGTTTGGTTGGATTGATGGTAAACGGAGGGACCAATTTGAGTTGGAAACGAAGAAAAGGGCAAGGTTTATTCGGCAAAGGAATTTGGTTGAATTGCTAAAGTTTGGTTGAACTGGCAAAGGAAATTGGTTAATTTGCGAAAGTTTGGTTGGTAAAGTTTTGTTGAATTGTTAACGGTGGTAACAATATTTTTAGCGTGAAAAAAGTGGTGATGGAGATCGACTTGGTAATTTGGATGAACTGCAAAAGAAATTTGGCTGGGTTGCTCAAGTTTGGTCGAAATGGTAAAGGTCGAAATGGTCGAATTATAAAATTTGGTTGAAAGAAGTGATTGATTTGTTAGTTTGCTTGACCAGTTGGAAAACTTTGGTTGAACTGATGAAGTAGATATTAATCTTTTTTTGTTGTTGCTCGAAAACGATAAAAGATGACTGTGCCTTAAACACGACTCGGTATAAGTCGGACCCGTCCCATATGCACAACTTGGTATAAGAATGTGGCTAAATTACCAAAGTTTAGGTGAATTGGAAATTTGGTTGGTAAAGGAATGCCATGTGATTTGCAGCTGAGCTTCTCGTATAAGCAGTTTTTAATTAGGCACCCAATATAACGACTTTCTTACATGCATTGCTACGTGTGTAAATACGGATGCAAACCTATTTACGTTGCCTTTTGGACTAAAATGTCAGAATGCCTGAACAGAGAATTGAACCAAAGACCACAGTCCTACCACTAAGCCGTACTGATACGGCCATGTTTTTTTTTTTTTAATGAAACGACCTTAGGCTGCGCTTAACAAGTACATGCATATAAACTAACTCTGTCCAATCATACTAGAGAAACGCTTTTGTTTGCGTGACATACACCAAGTGAAATCGAATGGAACACACAATAAACGATGTAGGTTGCTTTATGTGCTCCCAGCCGAAGCCATGGCACTAGAAGGTGAGAGGGACATTTGGCACAATTGGTACATCCAATTGGCGTGAATTAGGGATTAAACAGGACGGAAAGTCAAATGGGCTCGATAAGTGTTAAATAAATACGGATGCAAACCTATTTACGTTGCCTTTTGGACTTAAATGTCAGACGAAATTCTGCCTTAGCAGGAACTGAACCTGAAACAAAATGCCGAAGTCCTACCGCTGATCCACACTGACACGGCTAGCTATTTGGGTAAAGAGAAACGTCCATCGGTAGCATTTTTACAGGGTTCAAACAATTTTTTAATTCTCAATTTCCCTGACATTTCCAGGTTTTCCAGGTGTATCCAATGGCAATTTCCAGGATTTTACTAGTTGTTTAATTAGGTAAACAGGAAGTAGCTAATGTTTTTATTAATATTTGTACGAAAATAATCCAACGCCCCAGAAAAGAGCTGTTTAGAGACTAGCCCAGACGGAACTAATCGCATTTTCATCACAGATATTGGTACTAGCCTAAGATTTGATTTACTGAAGTTATATCTAAAATACTTGAACATATTATAACACAACACAAATTAAAATATTTGCTACTAGCCTAGGATTTTGTTTCTGATCTGCTAATTCAATGGAACTTACAGATCAGACACAAAGGCATTTTTTTTAATTTCCCTGTCTTTTCCCTGATTTTCAAAAAATTTCTTGCTTTCCCTGAAATATCCCTGAAATTTCCAGGTTTTGTCTGAACCCTGAATTTAACATTCACACATATACATATGAACAAACACTTTCCAACTGCCACTATGGAAGAACGCTTGTTTGCACAATGCACACCATACACCAAGTGAAACCGAATGGAACACAGAAAAATAGTGTAGTAGTAATGATATTGTGTGTATCTCGCCAGTGTAAAGAACTTATTCACAATGAACAATTTAAATACTGAAACGCTAATACGAACATAATACTAATGAAACGTTTTAACTCTGCGTTAAAATAATGCACTAAACTATACTTCAACAAGGTGGCTCGGTCTGTGTCAATGGATAACTTTGGGTCACAGGGTAATTCCCGGTCAATGGGTCACCCCGAGTCAGTGGGTCTCCAGGTTAGAGGGTCTTCAGGTCAAAAAAAACCAATGACCGGGAATTACCCTGTGCTAGTGACCAGTAACTGTATAAGTGACACAGTGAGTCGGCGACCCATGATCCATTTGAGCTCTGCTGCTCTACACGACTTTCCTTAACTAAAGCAATGATGTCAAAGGGTTCAATGGGTTGAATCAACTACAATGAGGAAAATCTTTGTGCCTACGAAAATAATGACTCCCACGAGAGAACTGTTAGGTTATAAATCTGTCATCGTAAGTTAAAATCAGTTTGGGACGAGAAAATATTTAAGTTGAATTCGGGATATATTCCCGTAAATACATACAAGTTAGGATCACATTTCACAAAACTAAAAATATTTAAAATACAAATGCTAAAGGGAAGCCCACCTTCCCGGTAGGCATGGGGGTCGAAGAAGTGAGTTCGGGAGGCCGCGCCTGAAGGGTTGCTAGGCAATCGGCTGATTCCTCATCCTGGAAACGCCTAGAACTGTCTAGAATATTCTTTCAATATATAAAATGTGCAGAAGTGGTATGAATAAAGACTAAGCCAGTAGCACAGGCGACAGTCAATACAGCTTATATTTCGGTATCAATGTATCACGGAAGGTATCACGGAAGGGATACCTTCATCAGAGTTAAAAATGTAAAAACATAAACGTTAAAACACCAAACATAAAAGTAATCATGTTTTCTGATTTCATGGGGGCGACCTGGGGGGGCCGGGGGGGGGGAGGGGAGGCAATAAAGCTAGTGTGTTTTTAAGAAATCTGCTTAAATCAGAAACTTTTCCACCCAACTTGAGATGTAATTTTCGTAAGAATTCCTTTAAAGTTTTTTAAACAATGGCCTTCCGTGATGTGGTGGGAGGGGGGAAGTACGGGGCGGAACCGTGTAAGCTAACGTTTTTTAAAGAAATCAGCGTTAATTTGAAACGTTCTCCAGCAACTTGGAGCCGCAACTTTCGCAGGAAATTTCATTTCAAATTTGTCCCATATTTTTTTTTTTAAACAAGGGCCTCTT
>JAHWFP010254548.1:139669-154009 GCA_023313725.1 Lithobius niger
ATAAGCCATACCCCGCACAAAAAAGACATTACCTAAAAAAAAAAACCAGTGTACACAATCCGAACATTTTCTGCACAGGTAAGTGACTTGTTAAGAGGTGAAAATGATGACATTAATTAATCAACAGACAAGCACTTAGGTTGAAACATTAGTCCTGTTAAAATCAGCAGTGAGTAGCAATTTTCCTTATCTATTTGGAGGCCATGTTTGTTGAAAAATGTAGATTAGATGGTTTATTAGAAATAACTTCAGAACGGTTGCAACTATAGAGACTTTTGGCTTGCACCACTGGAAAGCTGGCGAAAAGACTATTAAAATGGTGTATTTGACGTCAAAATCGGTCAATATTTAGTGAAATTGTCGACAACGATGGGAAACAGCCGAAATCAACTCAAAGCTGCGATGATCGCGAAACACGAAAATCATTGCGATACGTGTGTCATATATCGCGATAATATCGACATATCGCAATATCGCCCATCCCTAATACAGCAGTGACAATAACGTCATATTATATATAACTATGCTGGAGCCAGTAACTGGGCTTACTGCAAGGGGCACTGGAGGGGAAAAAGAAGTGCGTCTTACTACAGCCAGGGCTATTAGTGCGGATTTCTTAGGCCTAAAACGCGCGATTTTTGTCGATTTGTTGGCAGTTGCTGAAATTTTTACCAAGTGGAATCTTTTCTTTTCCGATTACAACCTCGCAGCATAAGGGATTGGAGAAAACAACGGTTTTTTTTAAGCCTAAGAAATCCGCTCTCAAAACACTGGCTTGAGTAAAAGTGCCGTTGTTTTTACTTCCATTTTAATCTGGTGCCCCTTGTAGCTATCTCTCCAGATGTTAGCTCGTAACCAATATGGCGTTGTTGTCGTTGCTCTATTAACAGCCCTGGCAAAGCTAAGCTACGGCCCAGCCCAAAAAATGATTTAAGGTCAGAAATCGTGAAATAACCTAGTTACACCCCGGGGGGGACGGGGAGGGGGGGGGTTGTAAATTGCCTAAAGCTTTCATACATTCTACGTTTCATCCCATTGAATCGTGGTTGTTCTGCACCAAAATTAACTAAAAGCTTCGCACATAGAGCAGTCGTGAACAAATGAGAATAAAGGCACTGCATTAATGTTGCACCGAACACAGATAACGTACGTGAATGATCGCATAAACGCCGAATTTTCCGAGATGAAGTTATGCCATAACGCCTTCCCTGGACAGAAGTAAGATTCGAATTGTATCTTTGTTACGGCCCATCTCCTTGTTTTATCCAATTGATTGTTAACAACCCATGGGCGCTTAATACGCGATTTACGGTAAGTGTACATATTCAGTGCTTCAAATACGTTTTCATCAGTGCAATTTTTCAGTGCTTCTATTGTCTATTTTTACATTGTTTTCATGTTTTTAAAGGTACACAAGACCCAAAAGTTAAAGTGCCGGAAAGTTAAAACTATGTTATTGAGGGTGTTTGCCGGTGCTGTGCTGAATGCTTGTCAGGACCATTTTTAAGTCTTGCTTTTCTCTGAAAATTCTCCATGTTTTAAATACACGTTCGGAGATCTGTCATTAGTTCTTAAAACCTTTATAGTTTTCCACGACTCGCTTCATCACCTGTTATCGAGAATTTTGACTGGCTTTGGTTTTTGTCACTAATGGTTAGAGCGGAGCTCCTTATGCAGTGACTCAGTATTGGGTTTCTGTGAAGCAGCATCACGCCAAAACTACAGAACCGATTTTGTTGAAATTTTGTATGCTGATCAAGTACAACCCGGAGAGCGTCCTTTTTAACTGCTTATGCATTTTAGGCATAAAAGCAGTTACTGAAATAGAGTTGGAGAGAATAAAGGCTCACGTCGTGACGTCACTAGGGCTATTGTCTAGTGACGTCACGTCCCACTCGAGTCGTTTTATCGAACGGGTCAGTCGCAGCACTTATTAGCGTCAGGCCGGAAGTCCCAGAATGTCAGTCGATTAACCATGATTTTCGATGAGAACACGTGTCAGCAAATTGTAGGCTTTGTTATTGAACAGTTTATGATGAAATCGTTTGCATATGAAGGGTTCTAGGTCCTTGATCAAGAATTTTTCCCAATTATGCATCCGTATGGAAAAGAAGTTGAACCGGAATTAAACTAGTTAGTTTCAGGTTTTGACAATATCGTACGGAAAACGGAGTCCAATCTGTCGTTCTTCTTTGGGCTAACCGATTAAAAAAATGGCGACTACTTTGCGCTTTGCCAGTAACTGTTTCCGTATTTTACGCATATCGACAATTCGGGTAGTTATGCCGAACAAACAGCTCCTCCTAATCAGGTAATCCGATCATTGTATAATCGGTGGAAGTTATCGGAATGTTATTTAGTCTAACATCTGTGTAGTATCAATCAGTGGCGTAACTTAGTCAGTGTTGGCCCTGGTGCAAGAAATTCCCCGCACCACCCCATGCCACCATACATAAGAAGATTTATATATATATAGACATATATAGATATATAAATATATAGATATATAGATTTATATATATATAGACAGATATATAGATATATTCTAGCTGTAACGCGTCTAAGAACGACATATGCTTGGTAAATGGTATCAAGTCCCCTACCTCCCCCTCACCCTGTTCGCACTTGGGAAAAAAGCCCTGGCCTCAGCCCGGTTTGTCCACACTGGGCTCGACCTGGACCCTCGCGTCCTGGTCAAAAGTGGGACTTCAGACCCCGACCCCGTGTATTTCAAGTGTGGACGTGGTCGGTGTGTGTGCAGGGCAGCGCTTTTATGGAAATGTTTTGACGGCATGACTGCTGATAAACAATATCGAAATAAAAGGAAAGCACTAGACGGGAGAAACGACCAACGACAGCGCCGAAAATGTTGCAGCGAGAGAAAAGCAATTAAAGCCCGGGCGTAGTAATACAAGGCCAACTGTGATAGTAACTGCGTTACTCGCAGCGAGGAACACAGCTACTATCTCAGTAGGCCTTGGGCGTAGTAGATAAAACGGCATGAATACAAAAACTGTATCATCGCAAACTAGAAAGACTTTTCGTATTTTAACATCAGACTTCATGATTTTTTAGGCTAGTATTTTACAATTTTTCTTCGGCGATCTATTGGCATAAATTATTTAAATTTTTACCGCATTAGTCTTTTAGACTTTTGATGTCATGGTAATTATTAGCAAACGATTAAAAATTAGTACCGTATATGCAAGCACACACATGAAAATTAGTTGTAAGCGCTCAGGATCATATAATCGCAGGATGCTATTAAATTAGTTCCCAGTATTCAACTATTCAATCTCGTAGAAGCCCCATTTTAAAACGAATTTTTAGCAAGGAATTGGCAACGCTGGAATTAAAAAAATACAAGCCGCCCAGATCCAGACGTAATACTGTAATTGCACCTCTAAAAAGTTCAATCGTTTTAGTTGTTGTTCAATAAAAAATACCGTCATTTTCAATTGAAACTTATTTGCTGGGGAGGATTTATTTTATTGAGGAGGTAGAGGTAGGCGGGGTTAGGGTAGCCCTGGTTATAGGTCCAAAAGAAATAACCGTTTAAAACCGTACAAGCGTGCTTTCACGGACAAATGACAGTCGTTTATTGTTGAGTGCATCCACCTAACGTGAGGATGACGCGAGTTTCACTTTAAATTTCTCCAGCAAGTCATAGTCGCTTCAAAATGAGCATTATGAGACTGACAATTGCTGACAGAGAACAGCAAAAATTGGAAACCAGTCAGTAAAAATGTACACTTCAAAATGAACTCCACACAGACAAGGAACCGTATAGATAAAGAAGATCGTCGTCTGCATGCAGCGATTCTGAATCGCGTGTTAACACCTAACCAAATCAAAGTCATTTATCGGTTTCTGTGTGAAGAATCCTGCTCTACACTCGGGAAGTGGAATTCCCCCGCAAGCTTGGGCCTCTTGACATTGTCAGCCCCACCAACGCAGCTATTAGTATCGTGAATCGTAGCTACACCGAAGGTGGGAAAAGCAACTGTGGTGCACGCTTTTTATTTGGTTATTTAGTTTGCTGGCTCCGGCTGGATAACAGAGGAAATGCTGCAGTCAACACTAGTACACAACCAATAACCCATTTCAAGTCATGCAAACTGTGATCGCTCAAGCCAGCCAAAAATCGTTAATGTTCTCAGATCACGGCAGACGAACGACCAATTTCGTTGTTAGACTTTAATGAACAAAACCCGAGCACAAAACCGATCAAGGTGTTGCCTCCGCCATCTTGGCTGGAAACTTGCAGTAGGAACGTAAGCCTGAAATCATGACTCTACAAAATGTGTTTTTTTTTTAATAGTTAAGGGTTGTCCCACACTATATGATAATTACCGGCGAATATTCTGAGTAAAGAACCCACGAGTCCCATGGAATTGGGAACCATAGCAACTACAGGTGAGGGGCCTATAGGGGAACTATATAGGTAAGGTGCCGTCCGTATATTACATAACACGCTGGGGAGTGGGTGGGTGGTTGATTTACTGGGGCAATTTTGACATAGGGGTGAGGGAAGGGGGGTATTTCCAAAATGGGACGCCACAATCTTGCATCAAATTTTGTCTTTCACACTACTTTAATTTTTTGGCATATTATTAAATTATTTAACTCAACAAATTATTGGGAGGCAGGCTGCTCTGCTGTGCCCAATCTCCCCTGCAATGCTCCACTCACAACATGCTCCACTCTGGCTGGCTGTACGTGGGCCTGAATTCTCAACAGCGTAGTTGGTTACGTAAAACACTTTGAAATATTACATTGGGGGAATGATGGCAGAAGTGTTTGGGGGGGGGGGGGGGGTTTTAAATTTTGTGACAAATTGTGAAACGGGTTGGAGGGAGGGCGGTTTAGGTGTTTCAAAACAGGCCAAAATGCGTGACGTAATATATGGACGGCCCCGAAGAATAAATAATTATATTCATGCTTCTCCTTATTTTAGTCTTGCTTTAATGTTGTTTCTAATCCCATACGCCGCATGGGGTTCTCAAACATGAATACACGCCAATATTTGCGCATAATGGGGAACTGGTTTAAAATCAATACTCGTTTTTATTTTTAAATGTTCACACAAGCCAAAGATAAAGACGAAGATGGGAATATTTCGAGGCACGTATACAGTTAACTTATAAATAAATACATAAAAAAACACTTTATTCATCATGAAAAGATGGTCTGGACTACGGAAGGGCAATGAGCCAACTAACACCGTTCCAACACAAGTTAGGATTAATAATTGTCGTTTCAAGAACTGTATGAGAGGGACTTTGTCAAGGGCTCAAGGCTTCCACTGAGACTGCACCAGCGGCAACATCAGGAAGCGAGTTCCAAGGTGCCACCACTCTCATTGCAAACAATTTTTTCCTACATTCAAGTCTCGATATCTAGACTCGTAGCTTGAATGGATGTCTACGAGTTGAATGGTAAGTACTGAATTCAAAAATAAGTAAGTCCACCGAAAAAAGACCGTGAACAATCTTATACGTAATCTTGGCATGATTATTTTAAGCTACGAGTTTACAAAAAACAATAAAAAAATAGACCTAAATAAAACACTAGCACCAACCCATTAACGAAGTTGTTATGTTACGATTCAGATGCAATAGGTTAAGGCTCCAGTGTTTTATTCTTGTGTGCTGAGCCACCAGCGTTATAGGTGGAGATTCATATTTTTCTTTACTCACCATTGGCCGGTAGACCAAGCATTCTTAGTCGCCATGACAAGATTTAGATTAGGGGTTTAAATAATATCTCTGTAGTGTGTGGTGCAGTGGCAACCCGGACCACTGCACTGTGACTGAGGTTGGCGCTCATGACCAAGCTGTCGACGCGCCATTAAGCCTCAACCACCCCCCCCCCTCTTAGTCGCCAAATGGGAAACTTTTGTCGCCAAACTAAGTCCTTTTTTTTAGAAATCGGACACCTAGAAAAAAAAACTCATTCAGTCTAGTGAGTACTTACATCTGTCACAGCAAAATTGTCTTATAAAATGATTGCGGTACGTTCACGTGGCTTTGTAGTTTCATAGGTTCCAAAAAACTTTGATAATAAAGAAATTTCCATTAGTAGCATTTTGCATCATTACTTCTGAACAGTAAGGGTTAGAAGCTTGAGATTTAGACCATTCGAAAGCTGGTAGAAAAACCTTTAAAATGGTGTAATGAAAAAATTAAAATCTGCCAACAAGAAGTGAAAATATGTTCATTTCGGTTTGTTCGTCTCCAATCCACCCGCCGAATTGGCTTCTCACAAAATATATTAATCGCCAACCTGTACAATTTAGTCGCCAATTGGCCAGTGGATTTCTGCATATAATCCGCGTGAACATATTTCAACGATTTAACCACCACATTCTTTCAAACTACCTACTAATTTTGTTATTTGTTTTTCGTCCGTTAACTCTCCCATATCGTATACACGTTGTTTTTTGCTCCTCTCTCTTAGTAAACAACATCACCAGGATCCAGACCCACCCAACCACCGTCAAAAAATTTATAGACGTTACCTATAATGGGAAGGAAAAAAAGCGCGTTGATGTAGTGGTCAGTTTTAGTGCGATATCCTCGAATTACATGGACTTATACTGTCGAGTGACAAACTGCATTCATCATTTTCGAGCGGAAACGACAATAACATTTAATCTTTTGGTCGGGGTTTCTTTCCGTATCCGGAATGCGCAAAAACGGGGAGAAAAAAAAAACCTGCTGCCTACTAAAGGAAAGGCAGTTTCCACTACCTCCATGTAATTCCCTCCATCCCCAGAGAAATAACAGTAAAAAGAAAGTTTGAAAAGAAGTTAACGTTCTTCGTCGAGTATAAGAACAAGGAAAGCCTCTTTCTTCCGCCATGTTTTCGAGTCGTTCTCCTCACTGGCAAAGCAATCAATACGACTCGGCATCCAGAATAAGGTAACGACAACGACAACGTACATAAGAAGTTTCTTTTTCAAGTGGATTTTCAAATCAAGTAAGGTTGTAAAAAAACAGTTGGCATGTCGGTAGGACTCGCTGACGACACAAAAATATTTGTCGAGGCGACATTGAGACGGATGGATAGGTCATGAGGTTACGTTGGTGTCTCCGCATTCTCGAAATGTAAACAATTATTATTACACTCTCATTCCGTCATTTTGCCAGTTTTAAGTTAATAAACTTCGGGTACCGTCTTTGGGAGCCATCTTTTACGGTGGAGACTTTTAGTCCCATTTTCCTTGGGGGGTTTTCATTCCACCCCGACGAATTGCAACGAAGTACAATGTATTTTTATCCGTTTTACCCAGGGGAAATCAAACCCCCGGGTGGAATTAGACTAAGGGCCCCCGCGCACACAGCAGCCAAGCCGTGCGGCTAGGTCGCTGCGGCCAACGAGAATGCTTACGGTATATGTAGCAACGTGAACTTGGCCGCAGCGGCCAGCCTGTCGCCGCGGCCACTGGGATCCCGGGCGGCGTGCCGGCAGCCACAGGGCGACTATACTTGCTCCGTGTTCATTTTTCACCACATGATCGAAAATTATGAATGAAAAATCGCCGTCGCCGTGTTTTTTGGCCGCGACGACCACTGGCTGCGCGATCTGGCCGCGCGGGCGGCCTAAAAGTCTCCACCGTCAGTGACGCACGTCAGTGGTATTTTGTTTGGAGGGGGGCAAACAAATATGAAAATGGGCTTCGTTACCCTACGTGAGGCGAAGAAGAGGGGCCTTACTACGATGTCAGTAGAAAAAAAAATCGAGGTTCTTGCAATTCTCAGTTTTACTGTCAATCTCAAGTTTTTGGGAGGGGCAAGTGCCCCCCTCTGCCCCCCCTCTCTGGGTGCCCCTCTGCCATCTTTTATCATTTATCTTCTGCAGTCTACTGTAACAAGGACATCTTCCGGTACCTTCGCGTCGAGGAAGCTAAAGTATGAATAATTTTAGATGGCTTTAACACCAACCTTTTACCATAGAACTTACTCAAGAAAATGCACATCTTTAAGGATGAATTTAGAACTTGTGAGCTCTTGGTTTCGATTCCAAAACTCACTCAGTTTATACGCCAGAGTACACAGGAAGACAAGAAGCGAAGGCCAATAATTGATTTTATGCAAACCGATGTGTATTGGAGATTCATTTTAACTCTTATACACTTGGTATACACCTTCCAATACACTGAAAATGAAAATTCAATCTAGCATCAGCACTACACTTACATGTACACTAACCCATCTGCTGACTGAACCATTACTGCACAGAACACACAGGTTGTTAAAAAAAAATTCCTTAAGAGTTCAGAAGTATTTTGCAGTTTAAAAGTTCTACGGTAACACCTGGTGCATTCCTTACATAAAAATTGCATTAGAATAATTGAAATCTCAGCGGTCAGAGTTTCCCAGATGTTTAAAATACACCTAACATCCATCACGACTTTAGTCACTTTTTCTTGTTTTTTATTACTTAATCTGAGCGGAATTAGTCATAATTATTAGTCAACCATGATTGTATTCTTTTTGTATTATAATATTTTGCCCATAGGAATAAAATAAATTGTTCTGCTGCGTGCCCAGCGTTTCATATATTATATATGAAATACATTACATATGAAAGAAGCATTCGTAGCCATTACACGCACTAATGCACACTTCACGCCGGCTACATGATACCAGTGAAGGCCACAACTTAATGGGCGAATCACTAGTGTGCTTCTCAATTTTTGCGACCCAACCCGACAATAAAATGACAAACATGGCTAACAAGAGATGAGAAGTCGGTTCTTTTCTAATCTACAGCGGTCAATTCTGAAAGCAGTAAAGGCGTCAAGAGAAACCCGCTGCGCCCTGTGTTGAGTACCATTATTTCTTTCAGTAATGAATCTTATTGAAACGGTTCGGAGAAACGACAGACTGTTCTTTGTGTAAACATATACTTTGGGGAAATTGTAGACCAAGTAAACCCCCAATACCACCGGTTTCATCATAAAGCAATATTTTTTTTATTACATCAGTCGCATCGAGTTGCCCCTCTCATTTTCCCAAGCAGAGTCGCCACCTTGTAATGCGCCCACTTACGTGTGCACTTCTCGCTAGCACTTGAGATTCACTAGCTGGCATTTATGTGTGTATACCAATTGGCGAGTAGGTAATTAAAGGGACACCCGGCCTGCCTTATAACATTCCGCTTGCCTTATAACAGCTACGCGCAGATCGCCATCCGCGTATTTACCAGCACAAAGGTCGGCTGTCTCGGTTGGCTTTGGGAATAGTACACGAAACAGCATCAAGTTAAAGATTGTGTCGTCATCCAGCGACGCGCTACTCTAGCAAATGGACAAAGAAACAAGATGGGAAGCACAAGATGAGCCACAACACTCTTTCCAATGCAATACGGGTGAATTCGGAAAAACCGCTCGTCGCAACTGCCGTCAACGCCATCCAGCGACACGCTACGAAAGCAAATGGACAAAGAAACAAGATGCGTGACGCAACCGAAAACATCAGCAACAACGCCTGTCTCCAATGCAACACGGGTTGTTTAAGAAACAACTGCCTGTGCCCGATGTATTGTTTCAACATTAATTTTTTTTTAATAAATGTCTATGAAATTTTAATTTATTGTGTGATTAATAATCGCTTCGATCCATTTTGTTGACAGTGTAAGTGATGACAGTGTAAGTGATGATGCGACAGGATACAATCTTGTTTCACCCCTCACCCCTTCATCAAATTCACTCCAATCAGTTTCCGATTGACCTTCGTTCTGAAAAATTCTTCAGAATTCTGATACACTACGAATCAAATTGCATGTTTTCTAAGGTTTTGCCAATTTGGTTGTATATAGGTGAGGCTGAGATCTGCACTCTCCATCATTTCATAAGCTGTTTCCAAAGCGTAGCCAAAGCCTAACCAATTTCCAAAGCGTCACCATTGACGAATTGGTTTTAGTATCTGCACTATGATAGACCATTGGCGGAAGTCGAAGAGCAGGACGTTGCATAAGAAAGACCCAAACCACGCAGATCAGTTTCGTCATGTATTTGTCCCGAGAATGGAAGGGCTGGGCGAATCCCGTTTCGCCAATTCCCGTTTCGTCGAATTTTAGTATCTTAATTTCTGGCGAAACGGGAATTACTGTTTTGCCGAATCCCGTTTCGCCGAATAATTTTTTTCCCAAATTACGTGCCTCGCTCGCCCATCCTCGCTTGCTGCGGCTTAACATATAACATCAGAAACTGCACCTAATCACAATTTGCTTTCAATACGAATGCATCTCTAACTTCTCCAACGTCAAATTTTGTAAGAATAATTTGATTCGGCGAGACGGGATTCGGCGAAACGGGAATTCCCCTTTCGCCGAATTTTAATCAGAGCCTAATTTTCGGCAAAACGGGAAAATGTTCGGCGAAATGGGAATCGGCGAAACGGGATTCGGCGAAATGAGTATGTATACACCGGTGGAGACATAATAGGGGGAGGGGATGGAAAGAATCATGCATCATTCACGGTTTTTAGTGGGGGGGGGGGAGGAATACATAATTAGGGCGAAATTACGCCGTAAATAATATCAGGAGTTTAATAAACCCCTACGGACGTGGTATACTGTCATTATAGTGTCCGCGGCCTATCTTCAGTTCGCCCCAAAACGACACAGATAATCAATTGTATGTTTTTGGTAGCAGAGTGCCTTGTTGATATCCGAGATGGTTACAAAAACAATGGCGGCCGTCGATTAATGCCGCCCCCTCCAGGAAAACGTAGCCGCTCATAAAATACCTGCAGGACTCAAGATAAACCGCGCACACAATAGCTTCCGATAATATCAAGCGGTGGTGGAGACATAACAAAGGAAAAGAAACTACATTGGATGTCCTGCGTTGTCTTTGGATGTGTAATAAACAACGTAACAACACAACAAAGTAACAACAACGAAATCAATTCTTCAAAGAGCAAACTAACACCTACAACCGACTGGACCTGGAAGAAACTTCTCAATCACGCCGTGAACGTCTAATGTTTGTTTTGAACAAGCGGCACATTTAGTGAAATCCAGTGCGTCATCTGTAGTGACGACCACCACGTCAACATGTTGTTATATTTACAGAAACAGATGAAGCCGTTTGGTTGCAGGCTAGCGTTTCCAACTAGGGTGGAAAAGATGAGCCTTAGGTCGAGACTATGGCACAACAATCCAAAGTCGCTATTCTTTGAGGGAGATTACAAATTGGCTGGAAAATTGTAAACAGACGAAGCGTATATTTACGCGGTGCCGCGGCAACACGTTCTAGTGAGAAAATGTGGCTACAGGGTATATTATTGGGAAGGTGCTAAAGGTCACCTGGAACCTTCCTAATAAGGTGCTCCGACCGTTTGCCTGGTCCAAAGGGTGAGAGCATGGTGGAAGGGGGGGGGGGGGGGGGGAGAATCGGATAGCACGCTCTCGAATATTAATTTGCGTCAAGACGAAAGGTACAATATGCTACGTAAAATGTTGATAGAAGGACCGTAAAGTTTATATACACTGAAAATGGTGACGGTTTCTGCTAGTTTACATGCACTGAAAAGGCTCTAAAATTCAGCCACAATACGATGACGGTTTCTGCTAGTTTTTATGCTTTGATAAAGGCTCCAAAATGTAGCCTCATTATGATGACTGTTTCTGCTATAGTTTATTCACACTGGAAATGGCTCCGAAATTCAGTCTCAGTATGAAACGGTTTCTACTAGTTTATATGCACTGAAAAAGGCTCTAAAATTCAGCCTCAATACGACAACTGTTTCTACTCTACTAGAAGCACTGAAAAAGCACTAAAATTCAGCCAAGTTTTTGATCACAATTTCTAACTAGTTTGTATGCAATGAACACGGCTCTAAATTTCAGCCTCAATAAATATAATGACGGTTTCTACTAGTTTATATACAATGACTGGGAATTTGGTTCTCTCCAAACCTCAAATGTTCTGTACACTGCAAAAAGATCAGCACGTTGGCATTCAGACGAACGGCAGTTCTTAATAAATGCTTTACATCTAGCAACTTAAAACGCGGGTCTGGGTATTTAAGGTATTAGTGCGCTCATTGTTGGAATACGCAACACCAGGTTGGTCCCCTTTCTTGCAAAAGACATTGATCTGATTGAGTCGGTCCAGCTCATGTTCACAAAAGGATCGCCGGGTCTTCGCGATTTAAACCATATCAAGCGCCTTTCGAAAATGGGCCTGCAATTGCTAGAACTGCGTAGGATCAAATTTGATCCCCTCCTTACGTTTAAGATTCTGAGGGGGCACATCTCGGTTGATTTACCATTCTTCGACCCGGCTGCAAGACACCATTACACAAAGGGCATCCTTATAAACTGGCGGTACAAGGTTCTCATCTTGACTGTCGAACAAATTTCTTTTCCATCCGGGTTATCCCTATTTGGAATTCCTTCAGCACTGAAACGGTATGCATGAAAATGGAATCTGGGTTCTGCAGGACGTTGAATGGGCAGTCCCTTCACGTCTTCCTCAAGAGACCAAATTAGCTTGCCATCTTATATGGGCTGTGAGATGTAACATCTGCGTTCAGGTTCCAGTGTCAGCAGTTCACCCCACTTCTGGAATCCTTCCACTGAACAGTGGTAAATTTGTCTTATTATTATTATGTATAATACACTGGAAAGGCTCTAAAATTTTACTCAATATGAGACCATTTCTGCTAGTTTTTATGCAATGAAAAAGGCTCCAAAATTTAGCCTCAATACGATGACCGTTTCTGCTAGTTTATAAGCACTGAAAGGGCTCTAAAATTCAGCCTGAATACAATGACTGTTTCTGCTAGCTTATTCACCAGGAAATGACTCTGACATTAAGCCTCAGTATGAAACGGTTTCTACTAGTTTATATGCACTGAAAAAGGCTCTAAAATCCAGCCTCAATACGACGACTGTTTCTACTCTACTAGAAGTACTGAAAAAGCACTAAAATTCAGCCTAAATACGAATTTATGATCACACTGTCTAACTAGTTTGTATGAAATGAAGAAGGCTCTTAACTTTCAGCCTCAATATGATGACGGTTTAGTTTATTATACACTAGGAAATGCTCTAAAATTTAGTCATTATCAAATGACGGTTTCTACTAGCTTATATGCACTGAAAAGGTTCTAAAATTCAGCCATTATACAATGACGGTTTCTACTAGTTTATATGCACTGAAAAAAACTCGAAAATTCAGCCTTAATACGATGACTGTTTTTACTAGAAGCACTGAAAACGCCCTAAAAGGCATTTTCTAACTAGTTTATATGCGCTGATGAAGGCTCTAAAATTCAGCCTCAACACGATAACAGTTTCTAGTAGTTTACGTGCACTGAAAAAGGTTCCAAAATTCAGCCTCAATACGATGACGGTTTCTATTAATTTATATGCATTAAAGAAACCTTAAAAATCTTCCTCATTAGGATGACATTTTCTAACCAGTTTATACAGGGTGAGTCAAAAGCATAGACCCAGTGGATTTGGCCACAGTATTATTTGTTTTAGCCACCAAACAAACATCGTTCCACGGAGTGGAATCATACACCGCGATAGCCGTGTATATGTATGATTGAAGTCATCTCTCCAGCAAAACTAAAACTATTAATTTCTCCGTTTCTATTCAATATATTTCGATCAAACTTGGCCAGATAGTAGATAGCAACTTTTCCCAACTTTACACCGATTTTTATGCAATTCCGTGCAAGAGTAAAAGCAAGAAAGCCACACGTAAATTTGAAAACTGTTTACTTGTTTTTCTTCTTCTTCTTGTGTGACACGGTTTCAGAAAATACTACTGCACCTACCTAAAATCTGAAACATGATCTTAGCCAGAAATTTCCCTGGGCTTCATCCTCAGACAGAACACTTTTTTGATAGGTCCATCCATTCCGGAGTTACGGGTCCCTGAACGATCATTTTGATTGTTTTACATTGTTTTAACCGTTGTAATTATGGAACAATGCCACTCAGGAAACTCCAGATCCATTCTTCGTACACGTGTTATGTCTTTGCTAAAAAGTTCATTGTTGGAGGGCAAAATGAAAGAATCTGGCTGTTGCAGACATAGGGCCTTAGGGCTTCGGGCAGATGACCAGGAGTGGTTAACGCTCGTGAAACCCTTTAACCCTTTTTTGAAAGAATCAGCCTTGCCTTGCCTAGTGCGCGGTGGCTCTTATGTGATATGCCTATGTAATGTGCTGCTGGATATGAGGGGTATGAAGCAAGTGTACTGCAATAGGTGTAATATGTAGCTGTGGTAATAACTGGCGGGTTAATGGAGTTGACATTAGTGTGGTGTAATGTGATGGTGAGGTTGATAGTGTGTAAGTCGATGTGTAA
>JAHWFP010254549.1:0-15412 GCA_023313725.1 Lithobius niger
TTTGGGTGCCTCGAGAAAAAAAAATTTCATTTTTGAAAAACAGGCGTTTTTCGCTGGCGCTCGTTTACAGGGGGGGACGAAGTGTTTGCTCAGTTTTTAACTTACGAATCGATTTTAATAGAAGGAAAGGCTATTATCGTTTTGCTTTGGGTAGGTAGCCACGCTGGAGAGGAGTGGAAGATACCTAAACAAAATAAACATAAAATAAACACCGACTCCGGTAAATAAAAATAATCATGCATGTTGAGCTTCGGTAGGGTTCATGGCAAGAATTTACGTTAATATTTTTGCATTTAGTGACTAAATAAAAGAGTAAATATACCAGCTTAGGTTTGGTTGGAACAAAATTAGTTAGGTTAGTTTTTACAAGTTTGCAGAAGCAGGCAAGTGATAATTAGCGTCAGAGATTTTTCATAAATAATCAAAGTCATCACCGTAATTATACATAAAAAATATCAGTTCAAGAATGTCTGTACAGGGTTATGAGGTTAAGTACCTTCACAGAGGAAGCCCCTCCTAGTAAAACACTAAGCTGATGTGTTTGGCTTTTTGCCTAGAAAAAAAAGGCGTAAATTAGAAAATATACAAAGTTTTGAATTTCTGTCCTCGGGTTTTTGTTCGGTGGTGTTGAGGTGGCCTCACCACGAGTATTTGGTACTGGACCACGTTTACATTAGGTGCTTTTCAGATAGGCACCGACATCTGGTGTTCTGGCGAATTCTTAGGAAGTACTCTGGGTGTCTGTTTTGACTTTTACGGAATATACAGCACTGCAGTGTCTACTGCACGGTTAGGAGGTGAGTGCCCATGTCCTATCTAAGTAAAAAGTACTAACTATCTACGGTTTCACTGCCATCACGATGGGCGTTTAATTGCAAGCTTAGAGTTAAAATAAAAATGGGTGTTAGTTATTTACTCATGCAATTAAATCTAGACTTGTTAAACTTTACACTTTACAGTTGCAAACTAGTATTTACAAAAATAACATTTGAAAGCTTTAAATTAAAAGCACACGATGATTTACAATAAAATCGGCGGTTGAACAAGTTAAAAGTTCACGCTACATTACTATTTTGAAAAGAAAAAGTTTGTTGAGTCACCGGACTCTCCAAGTTACAGAATGCACCTTACATTTGTAAAATAGTCTTAAGTTATGTTTCTAAAGCCGCGGCAAAAGATCAAACTAACTCTCAAATGCCCAAAAGACGTATAAGCTCTACGATAATACCATTTAGATTATTTAGAGTTCAACATAAAGAAAAAAAAGCCGGTTTTTAGGAAGGGGACCTTAAACCCGTAAGTTATGGAAGTTCTAGGCCAGAAATGCCGATGGCGGTTAACTACCCATAATCATTCTCAAAGTTAGAAGTTGTTTATATTTCTCCATCGCAGAATCCTCCTCACTGTGTTACGGTGTGGGATACCCTTCCTTGTCAGCGGCACGTTTTAACCTACTCATTAGCATCTAATTTTACTTAATTAATGCAACAATTACGTCACTTCCGGTTGTCCCCTCGCTGCCTGTCTCCCCTATTAACACCGCTGTCCTTTTTTGCCGCGGCACAGTCGGACGTGTTGGTGTGTTGCGTCCGTGAAAAACGTGGACTATCGTGGATTTTTGTAGTGAAGTTTACAGTTTATGGGTCAAGCTTACGACAGGATGCCGAGAGACAAGGTACGTATGGATTACCCGGAAGATTTAGGTGCGGATGGGAAAAAGATGGACCGTCAAGTTGTCGGTAAGCCTACTACTTCGGAGGAGAACAAAGATGGCGGCACCACGAAGTCGGTGGTTGCTCGGCAGCCGTGTGAGCCTGCTATTCCGTGGGGCAGTTTGGTGGAATCGATGAATGCACTACCAGCTTTGATGGGTCGTGAAATGCAGTTAGCATTGGCACAGGTGACAGAAAGTGGTAGAATGCGAGAAACTAGTACGAGTGACGATGTGTGGTTGAATTCTGGATGGGCAGATGACTCACGGGCTGCGTCCCGGGGAGTGAAACGGGCGGCGGAATGGCCGCGCCGTAGGGAAATGATTCGAAATATTGACGCCTGGGCTGGCGAGGAGAATTTAAACAGGGGTTTGGAGGATTCTGTATTAACTTTGGATGAGCAGAAATTTTGGGCGATGTTCGGAACGTGTGTGCTGGTGGGGCCGATGTTGGATTACTCGAAGAGACAATCGACGCTTCGTTGTGGCCGGAGGCAGTTACATCGAAAATTCTGGTGTGGACTTTGGAAAAGCCGGTGCTGGCTTGGTGGAATAAGAATAAAAGCGTAAAGTTGACTCCAGGGGAGCGCACTGTTATTTCCGATAGGTATGTTGTGGAAAGCGAATTGCAGAGGGAATTTTCTCCGCCACGCACGCCGTTGTTACCGCGCTTGCGCGATAAACGTCCGCTCCTCGCAACCATAGATGTCGCCTTGGTATCAGTTGAAGCAAGTATGTTTGGAGCGTTGCTACCGCTACTTAAATCGCTACAACTCTGCGGCATGAAACCGGTGGATTATTCGGGCACATGGCAGGCCCAACTGTCGCAGACGGTGGTCGATGCGGCGACGATGCAGATCCAGGCGATTTTGACGATGCATGAGGTGCGGAGAGACCGGCTGCAGTACGCTTTCTCGGAAGATATTCGCCCGGATTTAGTCACCTGCCCGCCTACGATGAGTGAGTTGTTTGGGGCACCGTTACCGGAGGTGATCAAGCGTGCCCAATCTGAGTCAGCAGCGACGTTGAGAGCAGCAACGCAGCCGAGACGAGGTTTCCCGAGCACCCGTCGAGGGGGGGGGGGGGGGGTTTGGGCCGGGCCCCACGTGGGGGGGGGGGCCCCCCCCGGGGGGGCCGGGGGGGTTTTGTTGTCGGGGGGGGCCCCCCCCCCCCCCCCCCCCCCCGGCAATGCAGGACGGGGCGTTGATTTTTGTTTGTTTTCTTATGATTTTGGATTTTTGGAGAGAACCTGGAATGGTCAGTACGATGGTCGATTTCATGTGTTTTCAGGTGATAGGACCACTGGGCTGCGCCCGCCTTCGCAGAGGGCGAATAGTGAAACTTTGTGTTGTGTGGGGCCGGACCAGACAGTCCGGGGCCCGTGCTTGAGTTTGTCCAGGTTGGCAAGGGACATAATTGTGGCGGATATTGCACCTGGGACGAGGCGTGTGTATTCTTATAAATGGCAGCGGTGGGAGCAGTGGTGTAGGCAGCGTGGCTGCGACCCGTGGGTTGCGTCGGTCACCACGTGCATAAACTTCTTGTCTGATCTTTTTCAGTGCAGTTTGCAATATCGTAGCATAGTTGGATATTTGTCGGCGATCGCTAAGTTTCAGCTGCCAGGTGAGACCGGGATTGTGACACAGCACCCTCTAATGAAGCGCTTCGTGCGGGGACTGTTCCGGAAGCGGCCGCCGACGCCGAGGTATGTGGCGATTTGGGACTTGCGGATGGTCGCTGCGTTTCTGCGGACTTTGCACCCACCGAAAGACTTATCGCTGCGTCAGTTGACATACAAGGTGGTGATGTTATTAGCAATTTGTGCGGGTAATCGGGCGAGCGAACTGGCTACACTTAATTTGGACTGGTGTGATTTTTCGGCAGAGGAAGCCGTTTTTGTCGTGCGGGACCACAAGACGGCCCGCAGTGGTGCACCATTTTTAGTACTCCGCCTGCAGAAGAATCCGGAAAGGTCGCTGGACGCCGTGCGTTACGTGGCATCTTACATCAGACGTACGACCCCCCTGCGGGATCGGCTAGCCTTGGCTGCGGGTGAGAGGCCAACGCGGCTTCTTTTGTCGTATGTGCGGCCGCACAAGCCTGTGGGTACGAAGACTGTGGCACGGTGGCTTTGTCAGGTGTTGCATGACTCCGGGATAGACACTGCACAGTTCCGAGCTCACTCCGTGAGGGTGGCGGTGGCTACGACTGCAGCTTCCTGTGGCGCTTCGGCGTCCCAAATCATGGCGTTGGCGAACTGGTCCTCGGTGTCGGTGTTCGAAACCCACTACAGGAGGGAGGTGCTTCCGAGCCTGGCGGGGTCCCTGCTCCAACGTCTGCAAGCTCGGAACCAGATACGGTAAACAGGTAAGGCTGGTAGCGCCACGTCTTAACTAATCTATCCCACACTGTAACACAGTGAGGAGGATTCTGTGATGGAGAAATGAATATTCTCCCAGAGAACTTGTTCTCGCCAGGAGAATCTAAGTTCTCCGAGTCGAATGCGACGAAACTGTGTTACAGTTACTGCCCGCCCGCCTCCCTGGCGCTGGCAAGTGGGCCAGCCGCAAAAAACGACAGTGGTGGTAATAGGGGAGACAGGCAGCGAGGGGACAACCGGAAGTGACGTAATTGTTGCATTAATTAAGAAAATTAGATGCTAATGAGTAGGTTAAAACGTGCCGCGGACAAGGAAGGGTATCCCACACTGTAACACAGTTTCGTCGGATTCGACTCAGAGAACTTAGATTCTCCTGGCGAGAACAAGTTCTCTGGGAGAATCTTCATTTTAAGAACTATAAATTTATAAATAAAATCCAAAAGAATACTTTCAAAAGAAATAAACTAGTTACCAACGAACTCTACCTTGCCCGGCATGGCAACATTCGGTCCCTGGGGGAATCTCCACTCCGACCGCCGTGCTAACCTCTAGCCTTTGAGATCAGTGAGCAATGCTGGGGATGCAGTCTTGCAGGTCTGTTTTATACCAGCTGCCTGGCAGCAAGGAGGAGGGCAGGCGCGGACCTGGGGGAGAGCGACGGTGGGGTAGAGGGAAACTCTTGGAGGAGGAGAGACGAACCCAAACCGGCTGAGCTGGCACTACCGGAAGTCGGCCATGACAGCGCGGACGGGCAGGGTAGCTTGAACGCTATCAGTACATGGGGAGTTGACTCCGTGTTTTTACAGTTCGGGTATAGAAGGAGCTGAGTCAAAGGATTTTTAACGGCTTTGGAAACAATTAAGAGGCCTTTTTGGAAAGGTGCAAGTCGAGTTTTGAACTCATAACAAGTGAATAGGCCTATATTTTAAACTACGATGTTATGCATCGCAACTATTGAGGCGGTGGGGGGGGGTTGTCATTCAAATTATTATTAAAGTTTACTAGAAGGATAATTACTGATCTATTGCAGCAGCAAATAATAACAGGAGTGCAATCGAAGTTTTCATAACAAACCAAAACCGGTATTGAAGTTCAAAATAAAAACGTAGAGTGCGGGTCCTCAGTACATTTATGTGGTTGAGTGCCAACTGACAGCCTCTCCTAAAACAACACTAAGCTGGTCGGCTTTATGCCTGAAAAAATAATTAATTACAAATATACAATTTTTTCGGAAAATGGGGATCTCGAAAAACATCGCTGCAATTCATACTGTGAAAAGATCGATCCATTATAAAAACACTACGAAATACGCAAAACTTCACAACACGGACTCACACTTAGTCCAAATTTTTCGATACCACCCAGATATCTTCGTCAGGTCTCGAGGATTTTGCTGCTTTCTACTTCAACTACGTCGTTGTTTACTACGTCGTCTGCTTTTACATTCGAATACGCCCGCTACCGCAGCCTCCTGTATTTATTGGGCTGCATGTGCTGTGCTGTTCACTCGTGAGACCCCACTGATGATTCAACTGCTCGTCGAGTTCTCTTCCTACCAGGTGTGCAACTCTAGGGAAAGCTGGGCCTTGGATGTTCATCAAAAGTATCCCGTTCTTTTCATGTTGTTGAATGGCAAGTGATTCAAGGCAACGAAGGTGGGAATCTCGTGCTAAATTTGACTTGAGAAGAGAACTCGTGCCTTTCCAGTCCACCTCATGCATCAAAGATTTGCAGTGGACTGCGATGCCATTGTCATCCTTTTTATTCCTGACGTTAGCCATGTGTTGTGCCACCCTGGTTCGTACACCTTTTCTGGTCTCTCCTATATAAACAGCATCACAGTCTCTGCACGGAATCTTATACACTGCTTCTTTCGTATTCTGAACGGCCCCCATTTTCTCTTCGTCTTGCGACTTCAGTGTCTCACGCTTTCCTTCCATTTTGTTTACTTCCTTCTTTCTCGTAATTCTTTCCTTGAGTCCTTCTACATTCTTAAAATACGTTCTAAATCCTTGTTCTTTTAAAATCTTCTGCACTTTGTTCGCAACTCCTTCAATGTATGTTAAAGCTACTCTCGGGCCTTTTCTATCTACTTCTTCGTCTCTTCTGCTTTCTTTCCTTCGTTCCCAATCGTTCCCAATCGTTCTGAAAGAAAAGTTTTTAAAACTTGGCTATCCTGGAGGACTTCTAAACCGGTTACGGAAGAAGGCGTGTGCAGTCGTAGATTGGGAACGAAGGAAATCTTGAAAACCATTGCATGGCAGTGTGAAAAGTTAATTTTACTTTTACAGTACCTACCAAGCAATCATTGTAATCCTTTTAATAAGTTTTGTTCAGGTTAGCTTTCCCGTTTTAAATGGCAGTGATGTAAACGCGGTCTCGTATCAGACGCTCGTGGTGAGGACACCTCAACACCACCGAAGAAAAAACCTGAGGGCAGCACTCTTACCTACCAGAAGAGCATCGTCTTTATGGCGATTTCACTTAAAAATGTAAATAATGTATATTTTTTTAGGCATAAAGCCGAAACACTTTCAGCTTAGTTGTGTTTTAGATATTGCCAACACACGATATTTTTTATTTGTAACAGGTGACGACTTTGTTTATTTATGAAAAATGTCCGATGTTCAAACCAGTTTAAAATCTAACCTAAACTGCACTTAGCCCTTTAAAAACTAGCTGGAACATTTAATCTTTTTATTTGTGCACTTAATGCATTTTGGTAAATTTAACTTCTTGCCATGAACCCTACCGGAGCTCCAATGTTTATGTTTGTATATTTTCGTGGACCCAGTGTATGATTTTATGTTTAATTTTTATAGCATCTTCATCCAAACTCCGACCGTAGCGAACCTCTAAAAACGTAAACAAACTAGCTTTCCTTCGTTAAAAACATGCCTTGTATATAGCAATCCGTTTCCCAAAGTCAAATGTTTATTCTGTGCGTTACACTTCGTTCCCCCCCCCCCCCACCCTCCTTCAATGGTTGCGATGCCTAACGTCGTAGTTTATTTTAATAGGCCTAAAAATCACGTTGTTACGAGTTGAAAACTCACTTGCACATTCAAAGCCAGGCCTCTAGGTTTCCAAGTCGGCAATTCCCTTTGTCAATTCGAATCCATCCAACCAAAACACTGCTTCAATTCCGTCAGCCAGTCAGAGCGCTCAAGCTACCCCGGTCGTCCGCGCTGTCATGGCCGACTTCCGGTAAGCTTCCAGTAAGGCTTAAGCTTCAAAATATATAGTTTAAACTTAACTTAACCTCGTAGCTTTAGAAAGTAAATTTATGGTGCGTCAAGCCAAACGGCATTTCGGACGTTGGCGACCATATTTTAAGGGTTCACGGTCCCTTACTAAAAACCAGCTTTTTCATGATTTTTTAAACGCAGTTTAAAGTAAACAAAGGACGGTTTGATCTTTGTGGGGTTTTCCATTGATTAAACGCTCGGATCCACTTTATAGGTAGCCGCGGCTCTATAATTTAAGGAGTTGACTTATCAACAGCAACTCTGGGAGGTTTAATGCTTTGCAGTATACACGTAGAAAAATAACTGTAAAAACAGGTCTACTATTACTAGACAGCCGAGGCTGTTCGTAATTTAGAGGGCTCTTTTGCGAAATCCCCTTGTGCCTACTCAACTCACTTTTTCTATTTGAAATTGTTTTACGTGAACCTCGTGTTGGTTCTAGTGTCGAATTTAATGTAAATTCCCCCTGTATTTTATAACCTAAACTAGGTGTAAAGTTACCAAATGTAATTGTGTGCGATATTTTTATTCATGTTTGTTTAAAATAAAAACCAGGAGTTTTTCTTAAACGTCCGTCAGTTTATTCGCTCGTTGTTCGCTAGAAGTAAGAAATTAAGACAATTCTCTTAAACTTAGCTAGCCTAATTTTCCCACCTTGGTGGCAGCGTTACCGCTTATTATTACAGTTAGCCTACAATATTAGGACATGTGTAGCTCCATTCCCTACGCCGGGACTGTAGCTGTTGTGCTTATTTGAAACAAAAAGTACCCAAAAGTAATAGTAAAAAGATCAAGTTACACCAGGCGAGCGGCGATGTTACAAGCACCTCCTCCGTCGTAGCATCCGCCGTTACAGTGACTACAGTCAGCACGATACATTAATTTGACCAAGAATGCCAGTGTTTGGCATGGCAGAGTATAAAGTGTGTATTAAGTACGTACTGAATTTGGTATATTAGAAGGCATATTTCGGTGGGCAAGCTTGCCACAGTCTGATTCAACGCACCCTCTTTTTTTTGTCTGCGAATTGTGTAGTATTACGTGATATTGTCGGGTTTTTTTTTTTTTGTCCTATGAGAGTGGGAACAAGCTAAGAGCAAACTTCTATGCCGAACGTTTCGGGACTTTTGTATCGTTATCTAGGATATAACTTGAAATTGGAGACAATTTTCAATATAACCCAACCTAAAATATACAAAATTATACCTGTAATAGTGTCCTTTACTAGTTTCTTCGTGAGAAGGAAATTTTACGCAAGTGGGCAGCAACTCTTCTCAGCGGTGTCCAGTGTGCTTGACACTTGGTACTTAAAAGTCCTTAGAAGTCCTTTAAAAAAGTCCTTACAAGTCCTTGAAATCCATTCAACCGAGATGGTACGAACTCTGGGTTATATACTCATTACCGGAAGTTGGCGCGGACGCCGAGGATAGCTTTGGAGGGGGTGAGCAGGGAAGAGGAGGCGGACATCTTGAAGGAGGAGAGACTGACCTAGATCGGCCGAGCTTTTACTACCGGAAGTTGGTGTGGCAGCGCGGTGTAAACGAGCACCACCGAAAAACGCCTGTTTTACGAACAATTTGAAATTTTTTTCTTGAGACATCCAAATGCCTCGCCGAGGCATATCCAGCCGTTTTTGCAATAATGGTCCGATTCTTACAAACTCTTCGACATTGTAAACGAGCGCCACCGAAAAACGCCTGTTTTTCAAAAATTTGAAATTTTTTTTCTTGAGGCACCCAAATGCCTCGCCGAGGCATATTTGGCCGTTTTCGCAATAATGGTCCGATTTCCACAAACTCTTCAACGTTTAATAGCCTGTCCAAATACAAGGCTCTTGGGAAAGCCCAAATCCGGACTTTCCACCAGGAAGAACCATAAAACTACGTTTGAAGATCACCTCAAACTCACCACATCGCACTTTCGTCATGGCCGCCATTATGAAACTCGGTACTTTTATATTTGTATTTTATCCTTTTCTTTTAGAGCAAAAAGCCCGAACATGCTAGCTTAGTGTATTGTACCAGGATTTATGTACAGACAACCATTTTGAAGTGTGATATTTTTTATTGTGTTTGTCGGCCGCAATCCTTATGAAAAATTTCCACAACGCTCGAATTTTAACTTTAAAATTTTAAACGTTAAACGTTCTCTGTAACTTAATGCGTTATAGCATTCAACTAGCTAGTTTATTTAACCGCATTTATACTTTATTTATATTCTTTTACCCCCAGAAACGCTACCATATGTCCAAACGTATAAACGCATTACGACCTGGCATTCTACCGGACACGAATTTTTCAGTGTATATATGTTTATTTTAGTTCTCCTCTGGACCTGACTGAGACCTACCAAATCCTACGAATAGCTTGATCTACTATTAAACACTAAAAGAATTCTTAAAAAGATCTGTTTAACCCATTTCCGAAAGTCAAACTGTGCAAAAACTCCGAATCCCCATTTTTGCCCCCCTCCCCAGCCAAAACTAGTTGTGGTGTTTAACACTGCAGTTTACAGTTAAAGCTTATAAAATTTAATAGTAATGCTTTATGCATTACCCAAGCCAAAGTAATAAGCTTTAACAAGAGCCTAATCACGTTGCAATCATGTAAATATTCAATCCGTAGCCAATAATACAAAGTAAAGGCCTATTTCCCAAAGTTCAATTGAGTGAAACTCAAAACAGGCCTATATTTTCCGTTTACATGTCCCTTCTCCTTCAAACGGCTCTGCACCCAGTCCTTTGTTCAACCGACTTCTCGTCCCACTTTCCATTGTTCTCGAGGCCCTCAGCTAATCATACCCCCGCAGCTATCCTCGACGTCCGCGCTTTCCCCCCTCTCCATCACGAAAAACCCCCCCCCCCCCCAGCTCAAAGCATCCATAGCACAGCTCACAGATCTCAAGCTAGAGACCGGTCACGCCATGTCCGGAGAATGCCATGCCGGGCACTATGGTAGTGGTTCGTATGTTATAGTTTAGCTTTTGAAAGTTCAGTTTAGGACCCCCATATTCTAAATTTTAGTTTAAAACTTAACTTAACTCTCTAGCTAGAGAATATTATGGTGGAGACGCCTGTAGCGGCATCTTAGGTTTCCTCTCCCCATAACGTCAGAGTGGTTCTCTTTCTAAAAACCAAATTTTTCCAGTTTATTTTAAATGGATTTTTAATCTAAACTAAATGACGGTTTGATCTTTGTGGAAGTCAAATTGAAACAAACTGATGCCTAAGTGTAAAATTGCCGGGCTTTTTATTACTTAGAACAGTTCTCGAGGGAACTAAGGGAGGTTGATCTTTTTGTACTTGGAAAACTAGAAACATAACTGTGGACGGTTGATCATAAGAAACATACTGTCAGATAGACTTTAATCAGTTGCGGCTGTCAAGTCTTGCGGGTGTCTCCGAGAGCACCCATGATTTACTTTTTCTAATGTGAAAATTTAAACTTTTATTCCAAACACAAGTGTTGTTGGTCTGAAATCATGTGAATTACTAATTTGTATACTCCAAACTTGCTACTTTTAATTAATTGTATTCAAGAGCTTTTTCGAAGCAAACTATAATGTATGTAAAGTGTTTTTCATTCTCTGTCGTAAAAATAAAACCAGGAGGTTTAAGCTTCAGTCGTTTGCTAGACTTGATTAATTGTATTTTAGTGTAAAATTAAATATGTAGCCCATTTTTAGATTTTAGCTAGTTAAACAGTTAAATCCTCCGTTGGTGGCAGCGATACCGACAGTTTAAGGTTAGGCCCCTTTAATTAGGACCGGCGCTTCATCCCCCATGCTGGGACAGTGTCCATGCTGTGTTGAATAACGTATAAAGTCGTCATTAACACCGATTAACCACAAGCTGAAACTCCACGTACACCAGGGAAACCGGGGGCGTTACAAGCACCTAAGCCGTCGTAGCGTCCGCCGTTACAACATTTAATAGCCTGTCCCAATACAAGACTCTTGGGGAAGCCCAAATCCGGACTTTCCACCTGAAAAACTCTCAAATCTACATTTGAAGATCACCTCAAAACCAGCAGCGCTACTTCATCATGGCCGCCATTGTTATAAAATGTATTTGTATATTTTGATTTTATCACTCTTCTTTTCGGGCATAAAGCCCCAAACTCTAGCTTAGTTGTATTTTAGGAGAAAGGCACTGAACCTTGTGCCCATGTACTGACAACCATTTTTGAAGTGTGATATTTTTTATTGTGTTTGAACGATCGCAACTACTATGAAAAATTTCCACTTAGATCAAACATTGTCCGTTAACTTTAAGGTTCAAACCTCCAAATTAACTTTATGCGTTTTAGCATACAACTAAGCTGGACTATTTATTCATTTATTTAGCCTTTTTATGATAATCTTTTGCCCCCAGAAACGCTGCCATTAGTCCAAGTAATTAGACATTGGCATTCTACCGGACACGAATTTTAGTGTATATATGTTTATTTTAGTTCTCCTCTTAGCCCGATGGACCCAACCGAATGCTACTGCTAGCTTGAACTACTATTAAAACTAAACGAATTCTTAAAAAGATCTGTGTAACCCATTTCCGAAAGGCAAACTGTGCAAAAACTTCGAAAACCCCTTTTTGCCCCCCTCCCCAGCCAAAACTAGTTGTGGTGTTTAACACTGCAGTTTACCGTTAAAGCTTGTTTCATTTAATAGTAATGTTCTATGCATTACCCAAAGCCAAGTAATAAGCTTTAACAAGAGCCAAATCACGTTGCAATCATGTAAATATGGAATCCATTGCCTATAATTCAAAATAAAGGCCTATTTCCAAAAGTTCAATTAAGTGAAACTCAAAACAGGCCTATCTTTTCCGTCTTACATGTCCCTACTCCTTCAAACGGCTCTGCACCCAGTTCCTTTGTTCATCCGACTTCTCCTCCCACTTTCCATTGTTCTCGAGGCCCTCGGCCAATCAGACCCCCGTAGCTATCCTCGGCGTCCGCGCCTACTTCCGGTAATGTGTATAAAACCCCAGCCCCAGAATGCATAGTTAGCACAGCTCACAGATCTCAAGCTAGAGAAGGGTCACGCCAGTCGGGAGTGGAGACGCCATGTCCGTGGGATGCCATGCCGGGCAAAATGGCAGTGGTTCGTATGTTTGTTGTTAGCTTTTGAAAATTTAATTTAGGACCCCCAAGTCTAAATTCTAGTTTAAATTCGTAACTTAAACTCTCTCTAGCTAGGGAATATTATGGTGGTGACGCCTGTAGCGGTATCTTAGGTTTCTCACCCCATAACGTCAGAGTGGTACTCTTTCTAAAAACCATACTTTTTCCTTATTTGTTTTAAACATTAAATCAAATAACTGACGGTTTGATCTCCATGTGGGATTCATTGGTTATTCACTCCAGACGGACTTTATAAGTAGCCGAGGCTTTTATAATTTGAGGAGTTGACTTCTAAACAGCAACTCTGGGAGGTTTAAGGCTCTGTTTTATCACTTAGAAACAAAACTGTGAAACGGTTGATCTTTTATGCGTGTTTGAAACATACTATTTGACAGATTGTAACCAGCCGAGGCTGTTCAATCTTGCGGACGACTCTGCGGAGCTTTCAGTATTGCTTTTTCTACTCAAAAAATTAATTGTTTTATTCTGAAACACAAACGTCGTTTTAGTCAAAACTTGTGAAACCGAATTACATGTTGTAAATTCAAACTTTGTGCTTTTAAATACTTTATTTCAAAAGCTGTTCGTGCAAACTTAATGTAAAGTGTTCTTTTTATATTCTCTGATGTCATAATAAAAACCAGGAGTTTTTAACTTCAGTTCCTTTGCTAGTCGATAACTGTTTAAGTGTAAATAAATATGTAAACCATTTTTAGTTTAGGTCTTTGTAAACGGTTAAATTTCCATCGCTGGTAGCAGTGAAATACCAGCAGTATTAAGGTTAGGCCCCTTTAATTTAGGACCCTGCGCTCCATCCCCCATGCTGGGACCGTAGCCCTTGCTGTGCTTATGCCGTAAAAGTCGGAATAATCACTGCAACACCTTAAGCTGAATCTCCGTGTCAAACGAGGAAACTGGAGGCGCTACAAGCACCTGAGCCGTCGTAGCGTCCGCCGTTACAGCGGACGACCGTGGTATCTTGAGCGCTCTGACTGGCTGACGGAATTGAAGCAGTGTTTTGGTTGGATGGATTCGAATTGACAAAGGGAATTGCCGACTTGGAAACTTAGAGGCCAGGTTTGAAAGGTGCAAGTGAGTTTTCAACTCATAACAACGTGATTTTTAGGCCTATTAAAATAAACTACTATGTTATGCATCGCAACTATTGAAGGAGGGGGGGTGGGAACGAAGTGTAATGCACAGAATTATTATTCGACTTTGGGAATGAAACTGCTATATACAAGGCATGTTTTTAACGAAGGAAAGCTAGTTTGTTTTAAGTTTTTAGAGGTTCACTACTGTTGGTGTTTGGATGGAGATGCTATAAAAAATAAACATAAAATCATACACTGGGTCCGTGAAAATATACAAACATAAACATTGGAGGTCCGGTTGGGTTCATGGCAAGAATTTAAGTTTACCAAAATGCATTAAGTGCACAAATAAAAAGATTAAATGTTCCAGCTAGTATTTAAAGGGCTATATCGCAGTTTAGGTTAGATTTTAAACTGGTTTGAACATCGGACATTTTTCATAAATAAGCAAAGTCGTCACCTGTTAGAAATAAAAAATATCGTGTGTTTTTACTATCTACAACACAACTAAGCTGAAAAGGTGTTTTGGCTTTATGCCTAAAGAAATATTATACAGTATTTACATTTTTATAGTGTAAATCTCCATAAAGACGATGCTCTTCTGGTAGGTAAGAGTGCTGCCCTTAGGTTTTTTTTTCGGTGGTGTTGAGGTGTCCTCACCACGAGCATCTGATACGAGACCGCGTTTACACATACACGGGCGTTAACAAAACAAAGGAGAAGGCTAAGACGGAGTGACTGTCCTGAGCGCTGCCCACGAAAAAAAGTGGCGCTCGAGGTCAGCAAGAGCTGGGGCTCGGACGCTAAGCGTCTGAGGGCGTACTGGGAGGTAGTAGAGAAATGTTGTTCATGGGCAGAAAGGAGCTTAAAGCTCACGAATAGCTAAAGGTGAGGTGAGTATTTTAGGACAGTAAAAACCACTTCTCGTCGTTTTTGTCGGCATATACAAACATCAAAATACCAGGGCACCTGGTTGATTTTGGTTTTTATTGTCTAACCGAAAATATACATTACCTTCTTCCCACCCTACCACCCCTCTATATCGCCGCTTAGGCACTATAGCGATATGAAAAGATAAACGCCGGGCACCGACGACACTTTATATAGACGGAGGATGCACAGAACACAGTGCGTCGCGATGATGGCAGGTTCCTAGAACTCTAATCTTTAGATCAAACAGCAAAGCAGAAGAAGAATGCTAAAAGCTCAGGTGTTTCGGTTAGGCAATAGAAACGAAAATCAACCAGGAGGCCCCTGGTATTTTGATGTTTTCTTTTTATGGTGTCTGAAAATTATCGCTAGTCACCGGTTTCGTTTCTGTATGAAGCTGGTTTGTGTAGGATTTTTGTAGTTTATTTTTATTTTTTTGTATCACAGAGAAGCATACTTAAAAAGAAAACAAGCAGAACGGCAACAACAGAAAGAAGAAAGGAAGAGAAAAAGGTATTGTGAATTTAAAGTACAGGGGCATTCTGTAGTAGGTACTTGTTGCCATCAGCGATAAACGTTTATCGGCCGCCCCCCCCCCCATGGCAATCCTCTTTCCCTCTGCCCTTTCTTTCCCATCTCGAACCCCATTATTTCTTTTGAGATTTTAAAATAAGTTGGGGACCAATACAGGAATACGTTGTGTATTTATTGTGTTGTAACGGCGGACGCTACGACGGCTAGGTGCTTGTAACGCCCCCGGTTTCCCTGGTGTACGTGGAGTTTCAGCTTGAGGTTAATCGGTGTTAATGACGACTTTTTACGTTATTCAACACAGCTTGGACACTGTCCAAGCATGGGGGATGAAGCGCCGGTCCTAATTATAGGGGCCTAACCTTAAACTGTCGGTATCGCTGCCACCAACGGTGGAT
>JAHWFP010254549.1:25412-43151 GCA_023313725.1 Lithobius niger
CCCAAACCCTAACCTAACTTGATTCAGTCTCATAGCTTTCTCACTGCTGTTTCCGGACAGATCCACTTTATAGGTAGCCGCGGCTCTATAATTTAAGGAGTTGACTTATCAACAGCAACTCTTGGAGGTTTAATGCTTTGCAGTATACACTTAGAAAAATAACTGTAAAACAGGTCTACTATTACTAGACAGCTGAGGCTGTTCGTAATTTAGAGGGCTCTTTTGCGAAATCCCCTTGTGCCTACTCAACTCACTTTTTCTATTTGAAATTGTTTTACGTGAACCTCGTGTTGGTTCTAGTGTCGAATTTAATGTAAATTCCCCCTGTATTTTATAACCTAAACTAGGTGTAAAGTTACCAAATGTAATTGTAGTGCGATATTTTTATTCATGTTTGTTTAAAATAAAAACCAGGAGTTTTCTTAAACGTCCGTCAGTTTATTCGCTCGTTGTTCGCTAGAAGTTAACTTGTAAGACAATTCTCTTAAACTTAGCTTAGCTAGCCTAATTTTCCCACCTTGGTGGCAGCGTTACCGCTTATTATTACAGTTAGCCTACAATATTAGGACATGTGTAGCTCCATTCCCTACGCCGGGACTGTAGCTGTTGTGCTTGTTTGAAACAAAAAGTACCCAAAAGTAATAGTAAGAAGATCTAGTTACACCAGGCGAGCGGCGATGTTACAAGCACCTACCCCGTCGTAGCATCCGCCGTTACACTATCCACCAGGAAGAACCATAAAACTACGTTTGAAGATTACCTCAAACTCACCACATCGCACTTTCGTCATGGCCGCCATTATGAAACTGTACTTTTATATTTGTATTTTATCCTTTTCTTTTTAGGGCAAAAAGCCCGAACAAGACTAGCTTAGTGTATTGTAACAGGATTTATACAGACAACCAATTTGAAGTGTGATATTTTTTATTGTGTTTGTCGGCCGCAATCCATATGAAAAATTTCCACAACGCTCGAATTTAACTTTAAAATTTTAAACGTTAAACGTTCTCTGTAACTTAATGCGTTATAGCATTCAACTAAGCTGGTTTATTTAACCGCATTTATACTTTATTTGTATTCTTTTACCCCCAGAAACGCTACCATATGTCCAAACGTATAAACGTATTACGACCTGGCATTCTACCGGACACGAATTTTTCAGTGTATATATGTTTATTTTAGTTCTCCTCTGGACCTGACTGAGACCTACCAAAACCTACGATAGCTTGATCTACTATTAAACACTAAAAGAATTCTTAAAAAGATCTGTTTAACCCATTTCCGAAAGTCAAACTGTGCAAAAACTTCGAATCCTCCATTTTTGCCCCCCTCCCCAGCCAAAACTAGTTGTGGTGTTTAACACTGCAGTTTACCGTTAAAGCTTGTTTAATTTAATAGTAATGTTCTATGCATTACCCAAAGCCAAGTAATAAGCTTTAACAAGAGCCTATTCACGTTACAAACATGTAAATATTCAATCTGTAGCCAATAATACAAAGTAAAGGCCTATTTCCCAAAGTTCAATTGAGTGAAACTCAAAACAGGCCTATCTTTTCCGTCTTTACATGTCCTTACTCCTTCAAACGGCTCTGCACCCAGTTCCTTTGTTCAACCCATTTCCTTCTCTTTCCATTGTTCTCGAGGCCCTCCACCAATCGGACCCCCGCATCTAGCTCGACTTCCGCGCTTTCCCCCCTTTCCAGCATAAAACCCCCCCAGCTCAAAGCATCCACAGCACAGCTCACAGATCTCAAGCTACAGAACGGTCACGCCAGTCGGGAGTGGAGACGCCATGTCCGGAGAATGCCATGCCGGGCACGATGGTAGTGGTTCGTATGTTATAGTTTAGCTTTTGAAAGTTCAGTTTAGGACCCCCATATTCTAAATTTTAGTTTAAAACTTAACTCTCTAGCTAGAGAATATTACGGTGGAGATGCCTGTAGCGGCATCTTAGGTTCTCTCTCCCCATAACGTCAGAGTGGTTCTCTTTCTAAAAACCAAATTTTTCCAGTTTATTTTAAATGGATTTTTAATCTAAACTAAATGACGGTTTGATCTTTGTGGAAGTCAAATTGAAACAAACTGATGCCTAAGTGTAAAATTGCCGGGCTTTTTATTACTTACAGTTCTCGAGGGAACTAAGGGAGGTTGATCTTCTTGTACTTGGAAAACTTAGAAACATAACTGTGGACGGTTGATCATGTGAAACATACTGTCAGATAGACTTTAATCAGTTGCGGCTGTCAAGTCTTGCGGGTGTCTCTGGGAGCACTCATGATTTACTTTTTCTAATGTGAAAATTTAAACTTTTATTCAAACCAAGTGTGTTTGTCTGATTTTGTGAAATACTAAGTGTATATTCAAACTTGCTACGTTTTGTAAACGCAAACTTGTTGCCTATTTAATTAATTGGTATTCAAAAGCTTTCAGAAGCAAACCTTAATGTAAAGTGTACTTTCATTCTCTGTTGCTAAAATAAAACCAGGAGTTTTAAGCTTCAGTCTTTTGCTAGACTTGATTAATTGTATTTTAGTGTAAAATTAAATATGTAGCCCATCTTTAGATTTTAGCTTGTTAAACAGTTAAATCCACCGTTGGTGGCAGCGATACCGACAGTTTAAGGTTAGGCCCCTTTAATTAGGACCGGCGCTTCATCCCCCATGCTGGGACAGTGTCCATGCTGTGTTGAATAACGTAAAAAGACGTCATTAACACCGATTAACCACAAGCTGAAACTCCACGTACACCAGGGAAACCGGGGGCGTTACAAGCACCTAAGCCGTCGTAGCGTCCGCCGTTACATTCACAATAAACAAGAACAACGATGTTTGTTCTTAAACACTCTTAATTTAGATTAGAAACAGTATTTTTTTCTTGGGTTCCTATCCAGGAATACCCAGCAAGCTGAACCGCGTCCGCTAAGTTGCAACTATATTTGACAACTGTAGTTTTGAAGTCGTCCCACAGTTATTTTTTCTCGCGAGGATCAAACCGTCCCTTTGTTTACATTAAAGAATGAACAAAGATAGAAACTGGCTTTTTAGAAAGAGATGCCTATTCTAACATTATGGTGGTAAAGACCAGCAATGCCGATAAGGCTTACCAACCATAAAGGTTCCAAGCTAGAGGTTAATTTCAGTTAGGCTATAAATTTAGAATTGGGGGGTCCTAAAGATAAACTTCTAAAGTTAAACTAGTTACTTACAACCACTACCATTTTGCCCGGCATGGCAACCACGGACGTGACATCTCCACTCCCGACCGGCGTGACCCTTCTAGCTTGAGAAATCTGTGAGCTGTGCTAACGATTTAGTTCTGGGGCTGGGGTTTTATACACATAACAGGAAGTTCGCGCGGACGTCGGGGGTAGTTGCGGGGGTCTGATTGGCTGAGGGCCAGGAGAACAATGGAAAGTGGGAGGAGAAGTCGGTATGGCAAAGGGTTTTAGTGCAGAGCCGTTTGAAGGAGTAGGGAATGGTTAGAGATCGGCCAAATAGAGGTTTCAACTCTTGAACTTTGGGAAATGGCCTTTGCATTGGGAAATTGATTATTGATTGATTATTTACAAATGCACATCGTGAATTGGCTCTGGTTAAAGCTTAGTACTTTGGTTTGGGTAATACATAAAGTATTACTATTAAATTTTACAAACCTTAACTGAAAACTACAGTGTTGGCAAAAAAGGGGATTCGGTTCTTATGCACAGTTTGACTTTCGGATTGCATGGAAACATCTTTTATAAGTATCTTTTGGTTTTTAATAGCAGAGCAAGCTAGTAATAACATTCGGATGGGTCAGTCGGGTTTTGTAGAGAATTAAAGCAAAACATATATACACAAAAATTTGTGTCCGGTGATTGCCATGTCTGTATATTTTGGACTAATGGTAGCATTTTGGGGGCAAAAGATTATTATGAATAAAGCATAAGAAGAATAAATAGATTAGCTTAGAGAATGTTATAACACATTTAAGTTTAAGTAGAATACATAACTTCAGAGTTAAAGGACAGGTGACGATCGCTGTGGAAATTTTTCATGAAAGTTGCTGCACTTCAACACAATAAAAAATATCACACTCACAAAGTCATCTGTACAATTAAGTAGGTTAAGTACCTTCGCAGAGGAAGCCTCTCCTATAAAACGCTAAGCTAATGTCTTTGGGTTTTTTGCCCTAAATAAAAGCAATAAAAATAGAAAGTACAAATTACAAGTGTTAATAATGGCGGCCATGATGATGGAGCGCTGCGTTGGTTTTGGAGTGGTTTTCCAATGACAACATTGAGAGTTCAGGATAGAAATCTTGAAGTTTGGCTTCCTGAAGACTTCGGTAATGTGTGGATCTATTAAAGTGTTCCAAGATGGGCCGTTTCTGTCCATTATATAAAATATGGCTGACGGTTAAAGACCGAGGTCTTTTTGGCGTTTGAAGCGCTCAATAAAAAAAAATATTCTACGAGTTTTTTGATCTTTGGAGGTCATGTATCCTCTCCAATCGTTTTTCGGCAAGCCGACATTACAGCCGTGTGAAGTCGTGATATCAAACGCCAAGCTCTTTTGCCAAGCTAATCCCACCGACTAATAAATACTTCAAACGTTAAATGAAGTAATTGAAAATTGTGCAGTTCGCAATTGTCATATATTCTATTTAACCTTCAAACTACTGGCTCTTTCGCCATGCTAGTCCCACCGAGTAATAGTTCGAAGGTTAAATGAAATATATGACAATTGCGAACTGCTCAATTTTCAATTATTTCATGTAATGTTTGAAGTATTTATTTGTCGGTTGGATTAGCTTGGCGAAAGAGCTTGGCGTTTGAAATCACGACTTCACTTCAAGCTTGGCGGGGATCCTTATTAAGTTTTATTTTCAATTATTTCATTCAACGTTTGAAGTATTTAGCAGAAGTGTTAAGGAATCCTTAAGTTTTGTTTTGGGGTATTGACTTTACAGGAACAGTCTTCAGAAATTTTAGTGCAAAATATGACTAATTTCACTACTAGATTTATAATTTTCCCACATTGCTTTCCTCTTGCGGTAAGGAATTGGAATAGTAGAGGGGGGGAGGGGGGGAAGTCGACGATATTTTCCACGGGTCGGGGTTGCAAAGGTTGTGAATAGTGTGACTGAAGGGAAGTATTTCCAAAAAGACGACATTTGAGTGATGTAATTTGTGTGCGGCCCCGTATTTTCCCGTTACCTATCCTACATCGCGGCTGGAATGAAGCTTCCCTGTATGGCAGTACCGGGCCGTTAGTTTCGTTTTCAGTTTTCTTGGAGCGTCGTAGCAGAAATTCTTGAATTATTACAAATAAATAAAAGAAAAATAAATTAAGTGCTCGGAACATATTACCGACAGAAAATCCACTGATTATTCTCACCACATTGCTTTTTAAATATATCGGTCAACTTAATTTTAGCAGTAGCCATTTATGGATATTACCAAGAATTTGATATTACTGCATACACTAAATCATTAGTTTAATACGTTTTTAAACCTACATCTTAATTTATTTACTGTGAATTACATTTAGTATTCTCCTTTTACTTTGCTTCAACTATCAGATTGGTAAAATTATCTCGCAACTAAAGCAAAGTGAAAAGAAACTAACGCAAAACGAAAAGATACGAAAATAAACTAGAGCAAAATGCAAAGAAACTAAAGCAATTGAAACAACGAAACCAAAATGAAGGAAAACGAAATCAAAGTAAAAAAGAACGAAACCAATTTAAAAACTGTAAAAAGTGTTGTCACATTATTCTTATAAAAGGTGCGAAGACGGCAGCAAGTTATTTCTAGTGTTACAATCAGTTAAAAAATATGGTTTTAGGACCATGCAAAGTTAAAAAAAAAAAATGGTTCACAGGGAAAACAAAGTTGAAATATTGACGATGTAAACGCGGTCTCGTATCAGACGCTCGTGGTGAGGACACCTCAACACCACCGAAGAAAAGATCTGAGGGCAGCATTCTTCCACACCAGAAGAACAATCGTCTATATGGCGATTACACATTAAAATGTAAATAATGTATATTTCTTTAGGCATAAAGCCAAAACAACTTTCAGCTTAGTTGTGTTTTAGATGTTGCCAACACACGATATTTTTTATTTCTAACAGGTGACGACTTTGCTTATTTATGAAAAATGTCCGATGTTCAAACCAGTTTAAAATCTAACCTAAACTGCACTTAGCCCTTTAAAAACTAGCTGGAACATTTAATCTTTTTATTTGTGCACTTAATGCATTTTGGTAAATTTAACTTCTTGCCATGAACCCTACTGGAGCTCCCATGTTTGTTTGTCTATTTTTATGGACCCAGTGTATGATTTTATCTTTATTTTTTATAGCATCTCCATCCAAACTCCGACCGTAGTGAACCTCTAAAAACGTAAACAAACTAGCTTTCCTTCGTTGAAAACATGCCTTGTATATAGCAATCCGTTTCCCAAAGTCAAATGTTTATTCTGTGCAAGACACTTCGTTCCCCCCCCCCTCCCTCCTTCAATAGTTGCGATGCCTAACGTCGTAGTTTGTTCAATAGGCCTAAAAATCACGTTGTTATGAGTTGAAAACTCACTTGCACATTCAAAGCCAGGCCTCTAAGTTTCCAAGTCGGCAATTCCCTTTGTCAATTCGAATCCAGCCAACCAAAACACTGCTTCAATTCCGTCAGCCAGTCAGAGCGCTCAAGCTACCCCGGTCGTCCGCGCTGTTATGGCCGACTTCCGGTAATGACAGCGCGGCCGATTTTGGTCTGTCTCTCCTCCAAGCGTCCACCACTTCCCCACTCACCCCCTCCGTCGCTCTCCTACTGGTCCGCGCTAACCCTCTACCTGCCTGCCAAGCAGAAGGCATAAAAACCCAGACGCAGTAGAGTAGAGCACAGCACAGTTCAAGGATTCTCAAAGCTAGAGGTCGCTACGCCGGTCGGGAGTGGAGATGCCGCGGTCCGATTGTTGCCATGCCGGGCAAAGGTAGTGGTTCGTATCGTACTTAGTTTAGCTTTAAAAGTTTAATTTTTGGACTTACATTCAAAATTTATAGTTTAAACTTAACTTAACCTCGTAGCTTTAGAAGGTAAATTTATGGAGCGTCAAGCCAAACGGCATTTCGGACGTTGGCGGCCATAATTTAAGGGTTCACGGTCCCTTACTAAAAACCAGCTTTTTTCATGTTTTTTTAAACGCAGTTTAAAGTAAACAAAGGACGGTTTGATCTTCGTGGGGTTTCCATCGATTAAACGCTCGGATCCACTTTATAGGTAGCCGCGGCTCTATAATTTAAGGAGTTGACTTATCAACAGCAACTCTGGGAGGTTTAATGCTTTGCAGTATACACGTAGAAAAATAACTGTAAAACAGGTCTACTATTTCTAGACAGCCGAGGCTGTTCGTAATTTAGAGGGCTCTTTTGCGAAATCCCCTTGTGCCTAAGAAAATCACTTTTTCTATTTGAAAATGTTTTAACTGAACCTCGTGTTGGTTCTAGTGTTGAATTTTATTGTAAATTCCCCGTGTTATTTATAAACTAATCCAGTTGTAAATTTGCCAAATGTAAATGTAAAGTGCGTTTTGATTTTTAACATGTTTGTTCAAAAATAAAACCAGGAGTTTAAAACCCAGTTGGTTTACTCGTCTATCGTTCGCTAGAAGTAAGAAATTAAGTCAATTCTCTTAAACTTAGCTTAGCTAGCCTAATTTTCCCACCTTGGTGGCAGCGTTACCGCTTATTATTACAGTTAGCCTACAATATTAGGACATGTGTAGCTCCATTCCCTACACCGGGACTGTAGCTGTTGTGCTTGTTTGAAACAAAAAGTACCCCAAAGTAATAGTAAGAAGATCAAGTTACACCAGGCGAGCGGCGATGCTACAAGCACCTACTCCGTCGTAGCATCCGCCGTTACGAGAGAGGCTGCATATTTTTATTTTTTTTTTTTTAAATGATGTCCTCGCATTTTGAGGTAGAGGTAGCGTAAAGGCAAAAAAGGGACTTTTTGCATAACTTAATGGAAGCTTTGGAAGTTAACTTGTGGCAGTTTTAGCAGGGCTTTTAAAATAAAACGATTTTCAAGTGTAGTCGAAGCAAGCCTGTATCAGATTTCATTTCCAAAGCCCAGAAAAAAAAAATTGACGCGGGGCTTTTTAGGTGATGCGGCAGTGCCTTTTTCAACTATGCTTGTACTTAAAGATATTTTTTTTTGTCGACTTAAATTTTAACGTGGCGACTATAAAGATTTGTAGGCTACTGGTCAGTGGGTGCATGTTAAGTTAATTTTTGCTTATGCTTGGTGGAGATCATTAGAATAGGCCTATAAAAAAAAAAACAATGGATAAAGCAATTGCAAATGAACGATTAAATTTGCTTATACTTTCTGTACGCAAAATTTAAAAAGTGCTTGAATTTGGTGTGAAGGTAGGCCTTGAAAGTCCTTGAATTTTATTTTCTCGATGCTGTGCGAACCCTCAGCAAAATATATACAAGAAAAACGTGGTCCGTTAAAATTCGTTACATAAAATTCGCTAGGCATTGGTAGTGTTCACGGGGCAAATAATATAAATAAAAGGTTAAATAATCTAGCTTAGTAAGAATGCTATAACGCATTAATTAAGTTTGAAACTATTTGCAGAAGCAGATAATCGTAAACTTGTGGAAGTCGGGATATTTTTCATTTTTCCCATAACATTTGTGATCATTCAAATACAAATAAAAAATATCGTTCAAAGTGTGTGCATCCAACATTTATGCAAGGTTTAGTGCCGATTGACAGCCCCTCCTATTGACACAACTAAGCTAGTGTTTTTAGGCATTTTGCCTGAAAAGAATGACAAGAAATAAATACAAATGTACATGTTTTGGGAAATACGGCGACCGGAAGTTGCGAGTGCTACACCCCGTTTGAGAGGTTTTTCTAACAGCTGTAGCGAAAGAACCAGATGGAATTTTAGAGTTCTGTTTCTGCAGAAATAAAGCTTGGATGTAGGGCTATTAAGCCGTGAAAACTGTGGTTGTTGCCGTCCAATATTTCCGGAGAAATATCAAGGGACATCAAGTGAGGACATCAAGGGGAAAAAAAAAAATGTTCGTTGAAAACGATGGTTTTCCCCGAGGTTTTTGATTTTTGGAGTCCGGGTATCCTCTCCAATCTTGCTGTAAGGCTGCCAGCCCTTTACACCATGATGATGCTGCTGACTCTGATGTCGATGCTGTCGATCCTCAACATTCGCCGCATAAGTCACGAAAACGAAGATCAACGAAACTGTCAACATGACTGGAACTTCTCTTCAAAGTGCTCAGCATTCACTTTCGTCCACCATCAGTCTATCTACAATTGAAAAGGACTTTCGTTCTGCTAAGACCTTCTACCACCAGTTAAAGAACGAACGCAGACGCCTCGTTGCTCAACTAGCATCAACGCGGTGCCTTTGGTTTTGTCTTCGCATTCGTCACAAGAGCACCAACCGGTGTCCCGCAGTGAAGTCCACCAGATGGTAGAGCACGCACTATCTACCTTCGGGCTGCGTCAGCCTTCGGCTCATCCCCCTCCATTCATTACTGCGTCAGGAAAGGCCCAACATTTGCCACCTAAAGTCACGAAAACGAAGATGGACGAAACCGTCAACATGACTGGAACTTCTCTTCAAGGTGTTCAGCATTCGCCTTCGTCCACCATCACTCTATGCACAATTGAAAAGGACCTTCGTTCTGCTGAGACCATCTACCACCAGTTAAAGAACGAACGCAGACACCTCGTTGCTCAACTAGCATCGACGAAGGAGCCTTTAGATTTGTCTTCGCATTCCTCATGAGAGCACCAACCGGTGTCTCGCAGTGAAGTCCACCAGATGGTAGGACACGCACTATCTACCTTCAGATGGCGTCAGCCTTCGGCTCATCCCACTCCATCCATTACTGCATCAGCGAAGGCCAACTATACTGAATCCTGAGTATCCAATACTGTGAGTGAGAACAGCGTCAAGCGCCGACACTCACCATCAAGGGACGCTCACAAAAAGCATTGTCCAACCACTTCCAATGATGATGCCTCCCTAACAAACTGCCCCTCTACCCATTGGCAACAACCCGGACGAGGGTTTAAACCTGGATATTGCTTCCGCATTTAATGCTCAACATGTAAGACGAACCGATCCGCCACCTTCTCGACGAATTCGCTTCCCTGCATCGTGATCCTCATAATGATGAGGCCACGGCCATTCCGCTAGCTGAACTGCTAAATCTCCGACTGCTTTGTATACAAGCCTTCAAAATCTTAGTCATCTGACAGTCTGGTTAGTCATATTAAGAGGACTAACCACTGGTTTCAGTTTCGCACTTCGTGAAAAGAACTTACAACGAACTCATCTGGGCCAGTTCCCAACACTGCTAACCTGCCTACTCCACAACAGCGGCGCCATCTTAGGACGCGGTGAACTGCTTACACTGGACAAAAAACTCCCGCCTCCAAGACCTGGCCGTGAAACTCGTACTTCCGAGCCCTTGACGAAGGATCAACTGCTCCAAAAATTTTCGAAACGTACCCGAATCTGAATTTCTGAATGCTGAGATAAAGATAGATTTTGGAACCGCACTTTGCATCCCTAGAAGAGCTGAAATTTCTCATGTCCTCTTGGAAATCGACAAATGCCTACGCCTGGGTCTCCATGCCGCCTCACAAGCGGATGTTCTAAACACCGCAATCAATTCCATCTGTGAGAACCTCTCTTGTCTTCGCCTTTGCCTGACGCCGTGAAAAGCTTGCTGTCCCCTGTATCGCAGCTCTTCCAGAAAACCTGCTTCGCCAACTACCACGGCGATAAACTGCTTCACCAGGGCCCTGTTTAACAACACCGTAATACTCGGAGACATTGCACTCGACACGACAAACAATCTTAATGCTTCAATTAAGTTCAAACTACGAAACCAGCCAATCCACGAAAGCGACACACTATTCCGTGGTCAGATTTCAACTCTCGTTCCTCACCTTGACGTCTCGCGAAAACCAAAACCAATGAAGGCGTCAGCACCAATGAAGGCCTTCTGAAAACCGCATCACCCTACGCCTTCGCACCAATGAAGCAACGACAACTGGATAAAAACGTCAATGCCTTCGGGCCCAAGCCCTCGTCAGAACGAAGGGAACCAACTTTTTCGTTCCAACCGGTCCTTTCGTTTCAACTTTTCATAACGACCACAAGGATCATCAAAATCTGGACCCCAGTATAATGCGTTTTCACCGAAAACCAGATTGGTGAGGCCACCTTGACACCAACGAACTATCAAAACCTGGACGGCGGACAATTCGTTTTCACGAAGAACACCTTGTTTTTATCCGTACTCCGAAAATACCTCGATGTTCAAATGGGATAAGCTCCACGAATAATAGACCAAATCGACTGCTGTTTGCACGGTTTATAGCCCAACACATCTTCCTCACTTCTGCCCAAACAGAACTTCAAAATTCAACTCCAATAAATTTCAATAGCAGTTTAAAAAAACGCTCAAACTGAACCGTAACGCACGCAACTTCCGGTCGCCGTTATTCCAAAACCATGTACATTTGTAGTTATTTTATATTATCTTTTTAGGCAAAGAGTAGTTTAGAGTACAAACACTAGCTTAGTTGTGTCATAGGATGGGCTGTCACTTGGCACTTAACCTCGTGTATATGTTTGATACACACACTTAGAACGATATTTTGTATTCCTGTTTAAGGTGACGATTTTAAATGTTGTGAAAAATGTCCAACTATCCCAATTCAATTATCTGCTTCTGCAAATAATTTTAAACTTATCTTAATGCGATATGGCATTCCCAGGCTTTTATTAGTATTATTGGCCCCCTGAACCCTACCAAGAGCTTGACGAATTTATTGTTAGCATTTTACCGGACCTCAAACTTCAACTTGTACAAACGCAATTTTCCACTAAAAACTTCGACTGTGACCACCATTCCCAATGCCAAACATCTAGCTTTCCTTCTATTAATACTGCTCAATAGATCTGAGCACTCCTGCAATTAAAATGCAGTTCAAAACAGTTTATTTTACAAGGTTTTTCACTTAACTGAGTTAAACTCTATTTGCACCGTATTTACCTTGTATCCTTCAAGTTTCCAAGTGATCTGTCAATCAAACAGCCTGCTCCTCCCACTTTCCATTGTTCTCCAGGCCTTCAGCCAATCACGAGGGGGGAAGCTCTTCTCGTCATCCTTGAAGGGGGGGCTGGAAAGCCGACCTGTTTCAATAAAAAGTGGCATCAGCCATCCTTAGCACAGCTCACAGCTCTCAAGCTAGAGGTGGTCACGCCGGTCGGGAGTGGCGATGTCACGGTCCGAATGCTGCTGGTAGTGGTTCGTATTTTATCACTAGTTTAGCTTAAAAATTTATCTTTAGGACACCCATTCTAAATTTATAGTTTAACTTAAACTAACTTTTACATTGGAGCATTCAGAATTTTTATGGTTGGCTAAGCAGTCGGCATTTCTGGCCCCCTGCCTTCCATGACGTGAGAGTGGTTCCCTTTCTAAAAACCAACTTCTTCCTTGTTTATTTTAAATTAATTTTAATCTAAACAACTGATCACAAGATCACTTAGTTTTGCTGAAGCAGAGACTTCTAAGGTGGAATGCAAATTCTAAGGTTGTAGTGAAGAACGGTTTGATCTCTTGAGGATTCAGGAAATTCAGTAACTGTTAGGACTAATTTGTAACTTAGCGGATGTGGTTATAATTTAGTGTCTTTCAGGACTGGGACTCTGTGATGCTGACGACAAAGTTTTCTAAACGAAAATTTTGATGTAAACTTGTTATCTTATCTTGTCCCAAATTTCTGATGTAAATTCCTATTGCTTTACCTGAAAGCCAGCCTGTAACCTAGTGAACAATTGTATAGTGTTATCATTTGTATTTACTGTCTAAAATAAAAACCAGGAGTTTTTAAGCGCCAGTTCGTTCCCTAGTGGATTAATTGCTAGGGTTTATTTATTTTATACTTGGGTTAGCTTTTAATTTAAACCTAGCGTGGTGGCAGCTTTTACCTCAGTTATTAATTACTGGAGCCCATAATTGGACAGCATTCTGCAAATATGTGTCAAGCCACATAAACATATTGTTGAGATAACGAGCGTTAATGTTCTTTATTCATTAAAAAATACAGTGTTGTCGTAACGTTACTGTTCTTCTATATAAAAACAAACAGTACACTGTATTTTTTATAGCCAATGAAAATGTATATTACCTTTATTATAGCAGTTTCTCCCCTTTTGAGGTTAATTCCCTAGAAGTTTGAAGGTTGGCTTCCCTTCTGGGCTCGTAATAGTTCTGCGCATGCGCTAGCTTGGGTCAGTCTATATAAGCAGACTGCGCAAGCCGAACCTCATCATTTCTCATAGGGCGCTCACGCTCGCATGATCACCCTTGAGCTTTCTCGAAGATAGAAGAGGAACGTCCCGTCGATTCCCTAGGATTGCTTCATGGATGCATCAAGCCGTACCGCGGATGGACCTTACCTTCACTCCTCCTTCAGTGGTGGCCCATCTTGCGCTGAGGCCGTTCCTTTGGGATAACTCCCGTCTCGCTGTCCCTTGCTACCGCCGTTCCCTATGGCTCTTGCCCAGGACTGCTCATGTCATCGTTGCGTTTGGGTGGTACACAGATCAGTTCGGGCGAGTGCAACGTTCCTCACCCTTGGCTCCCTTCCCCACTGTGCATTGCTTCTGTGCAGCCTTCTTGGATTGGGCCGTTTCACCGCCTGCTGTCAGCTTTCGCCTTCTTTCCCTCCGGCATTAGGTACTGTTGTTTAAATCAAAGGGTATGATATCCCTCCGTGCCGTCACCATCTGCGCATCCTACTGCGCAGCTCTCATCTCTGATATATACTCTGACGATGCAGTCAGCTCGTGCTCATCTTTCTTCGACCTCCGACCTATGCAGCTGTGCTAATCACTGCTCCTTAACAGGTCCAATCCTCGTGCCTCAACCTACGTTCCTTCGTTCCTATGTCCCCACGTACCTACGTTCTTCGTTCCTACGTTCCATCAACTTACATCCCTTTCTCCTGCGGCCTGTTTTGGCCTTGGCTGGGTTTGTGTGTCCCTCACACGTCCATTCCGGCCTTCACTTTCCTCGTTGCCACCAGCACGACCCGACCTGCGCTTCTTTCCTCTAGACAACTCCGTTGCGAACCGAACCTTCGGTTCACAGCTCCCACTTTCTCGTCCTCTGAGACGCTGGTTCCTCTCACTACTGCCTTCCTCAAGGAGAATTTGTACGCTCTCTTTGATGAATTGATTCCGGCCTCCGGCACGACCAGCATCACGTTCCTCATGTCATTCTTCATTCCCCCCGCTAAACCCCGGTCCGGTAACGAGGGGGGGGGGGGGGCCTCTTGCACCCCTTAGGAACACCAGCATCTTGTCACTGCTGCAAACATCGATTTACCCTTCTCCTGAAAGGCTTGTTCCAACCTCGGACTGAAACTGATCGCTCCAAGACTTAATAAAAAAAAAACCCAACCACCACCGTTTTAGGCAAGTACTGTTTGATACAGTCTGCCCTGCACTGCGTTCTACCTGCCTTGATCCACGTCCCATGCCGTAAAACGGATGCTGTTAGACCTTGTCTTCTGTACGACACACACTGTAAACATCACTCCGAATTCTGTTCCGGTTGCCTCTACGGTTCCCGGTTGCCTCTATGGTTCCCAGTTACCTCCGGTTGCCTGTCATGCCTAGAACGAACGGCGCTCCCAGGAAAGGATCCTCCATCCACCCTCTACGTTCCACCTCCCCGGTTCCCTTGACGCATCCGACCTCCGAAGCGTTTGAAGTTCTAGAACTTACTGCGGATCATGAGCCTCTCGATTCCCAGTTACCTCTAGAGAATCCCTTTCTTTCGGAACCTTCGGTTCCCCTACAACCGCATGACACGGTTACCTCTCCGCCGGTTCCTTGCAGTCAACCTGCCCCTAAACGTGACTTACGTTCCCTCAGCGAGGAACTCGCTTGTGCAAAGGAAGCTTATGCTAGACTCAAATTACAAGTCAAGACTGGCAGGGCTGCAGCTAAAAAGGCATCTTCTGCCCGACTTGGACCATTGGACCTGTCTTCACGTTCCTCCCACAGCATTCATCCCCTTTCCAGTTTTCAAGTGCACAGCCTTATGAACTATTCCCTTCGCACCTTCAAGCACAAGTTGCCATCGTTTGCTGATTACACTTCACAGTGAGTAGCCAACGTCCCAAAGCGACACGGCCCCGATGCAGCTGGTCCATCTCATCAGGTTACCAGTTCCTACCTATGATCCCGGTCCCGGTCGCCAATCTCATTCAAGACCCACCATCCGCAAGAGACGATTCACACGATTAAAGGGCCCACACCCCTAGTCAGGGCCCTGTTTCGGTCCACGATCCACCTGCCATCTACTTCTTGTCATCAATGCGTCAGTTCCTACTAGTCATTATCTCATGATGCACCTTCGCTTTAAACGCAACCGAAAATTTTCTCCGACCTGCGACTCTCTGCGCACGTATCAGGACAGCCTAGACAAAAAAAAAAAAAAAAACCGCCTGGTCATCGATTTCCTCCAGGCCCTGGTTCCTGTATTTCATCAGGTTCCAGGCAATATCAGTTATAAATTCTACAACATGTCTGTTCCGTCAATTCCACTAATAAATCTTGGTTACTGTCTCAAGCACGAATCTTAATATCAACACTACGACCTTAATGCCTGTCCTCTCGTCTGCACCACGACTCGGTTGCTACAACGATTACCACTTTACCCACGATTCCCTGATTATCCTGCTCTTGACCATCATTTTCTAATCAAGACATAAAGGGGCACACAGTACTCTCTCTTGTCTGCTTTCCCGCACTTTAACGATACCATTCATCCCTATCAAGCATCGCTACGACATGTCTTACATCGCTCAGGATCGATTCCCGATTACCTGGCCCTCGGTTCCTGGTTCCCGATTACCGATCCTCAGTTACTGATTCCCGATTATTTCCTGATCCACGTTCCCGGTTTCCCTGGACCAACCGGTCTCGGGTAACGTTGAGTTTTTACAACTCGCAATAGATTACAATCCACTCAATCCCGGTTACCAGTTGGGAATTGGTCCCTGTCTGAACTCTCGATTCCCCCTCGACCATGTAACACGGTGACTTCGTTCCCGGTTCCCTATGGCCAGTCCAGGACCTACGATCCCTTAGCAAGACGCCTGCTTGCACGTAGGAGCGTTACACCTGACCTAAAATCCAAGCTAGGTCTCGGACAATAGCTACTAATTTAGCTTCGTCTCTTTTCTCCATGAATACCTCGCGTTCCATTTCTAGCACACGATCAGCCCCTTTACGAACACAAAAATACATAGACGCGATTCTGGATCCAGTGGTCTCTCGCCCATACCAAAGAAGCCAGTTCGCATCAAAATGACTAAACAACCTATTCTTCTCTACAACGCACGCTGTTTACGTTGCTCTGAAGTGAAGGACTCGGTTCCCATTACCTCTACAGTTCCCGATTACCCTCCGGTTGCCTTGTCATGCCCAAAGCAAAGGGCACTCCCAAAGACGGGTCTTCAATCCGCCCTCCACGATCCTCCTCCCCGCTTCCCTTGACGCGACCAGCTTCCGAAGCTGTTGAGGTCTTAGAACTAACAACGGATCATAAACCTCTCGTTTCCCAGTTACCATTGGAGAATCCCTTTCTCTCTGAACTCTCGGTTCCCCTTCAACCACATGACACGGTTACCTCTACACCGATTCCCTGTAGTCAACCTGCTCCAAAACGTGACTCACGATCTGTCAGTGAGGAACTCGCCCGTGCAGAGGAAGCTTATGCCAGGCTCAAGTTACAAGTCAAAACTCGCTGAGCTGCTGCTCAGAAGGCGTCCACTTCTACTCGACGCGTACCGTTGGACTTGTCTCCACGTTCATCTCTAGGCCGTCTCTTCACGACCCACGAACATTACGGTTCCCTTGGTTGTGCACCGATTCCTGATCCACTCAACAGTTCACGGTTGCCTAAAAATTGCGCTAACCGCAACAACGCCACCTGCTGCACCCTTTCCTCCAGCCTCAACCTTACATGACGCTCTTACTCGTGCAGTTCACTTGTCGACAAGAGATCGAGAAAACCTGGCCTTAATATAAGCTTTGTGCTTTCTTTCACAGAAAGATTAGCAGCTACATTTAGCACTGTAAACGCGGTCTCGTATCAGACGCTCGTGGTGAGGACACCTCAACACCATCGAAGAAAAAACCTGAGGGCAGCACTCTTACCAACCGGAAGAACATCGTCTATATGGCGATTTACACTTTACAAATGTAAATACTGTATAATATTTCTTTAGGCATAAAGCCAAACCACCTTTTCAGCTTACTTGTGTTGTAGATGTTAAAAACACACGATATTTTTTTTCTGTAACAAGTGACGACTTTGATTATTTATGAAAAATGCCGGATGTTCAAACCAGTTTAAAACTAACCTAAACTGCGATATAGCCCTTAACACAACTATCTGGTACATTTAATCTTTTGATTTGTGCACTTAATGCATTTTGGTAAATTTAACTTCTTGCCATGAACCCTACCGGAGCTCCAATGTTTATGTTTGTATATTTTCACGGACCCAGTGTATGATTTTGTTTATTTTTTATAGCATCTCCATCCAAACTCCGACCGTAGTGAACCTCTAAAAACGTAAACAAACTAGCTTTCCTTCGTTAAAAACAAGCATTGTA
>JAHWFP010254549.1:43251-54097 GCA_023313725.1 Lithobius niger
CCCCCCCCCCCCCCCCCCGCCCCACTTCCTTCAATAGTTGCGATGCATAACATCGTAGTTTTATTTTAATAGGCCTAAAAATCACGTTGTTATGAGTTGAAAACTCACTTGCACTTTTCAAACCTGGCCTCTAAGTTTCCAAGTCGGCAATTCCCTTTGTCAATTCGAATCCATCCAACCAAAACACTACTTCAATTCCATCAGCCAGTCAGAGCGCTCAAGCTACCCCGGTCGTCCGCGCTGCCACACCAACTTCCGGTAGTGACAGCTCGGCCGATCTAGGTCAGTCTCTCCTTCTCCAAAATGTCCGACTCCTCTTCCCCGCTCGTCCCCTCCGCAGCTATCCTCGGCGTCCGCGCCAACTTCCGGCAATGAGTATAAACCCCCAAACCCAGACACACTCGTTAGCACAGCTCAAGGATTCTCAAAGCTAGAGGTCACTACGCCGGTCAGGAGTGGAGATGCCGCGGTCCGATTGTTGCCATGCCGGGCAAAAGTAGTGGTTCGTATCGTACTTACTTTAACTTTAAAAGTTTATTTTTTGGACTTTACGCCAAAATTTATAGTTTAATTTTAAACTTAACCTCGTAGCTTTAGAAGGTAAATTTATGGTGCGTCAAGCCAAACGGCATTTCGGACGTTGGCGGCCGTAATTTAAGGGTTCACGGTCCCTTACTAAAAATCAGCTTTTTTTTTTATGTTTTTTTAAACGCAGTTTAAAGTAAACAAGGACGGTTTGATCTTCGTGGAAGGTTGCTTTAATTAAACGCTCGGATCAACTTTATAGGTAGCCGCGGCTTCTATAATTTAAGAGGTTGACTTATCAACAGCAGCTCTAGAAGGTTTAATGCTTAGCGTATACACTTAGAAAAATAACTGTAAAGTAGGTCTACTATTACCAAACAGCCGAGGCTGGTCGTAATTTAGAGGGCTCTTTTGCGAAATCCCCTTGTGCCTAAGAAAATCACTGTTTCTATTTGAAATTGTTTTAACGGAACTAAGCCAAGTTCTAGTGTCGAATTGTAAATTCCCCGTGTCATTTATTTAACCTAACTAAGGTATAAATTTTACCAAATGTAAAGTGCGATATTTTTATTCATGTTTGTTTAAAATAAAAACCAGGAGTTTTCTTAAAACGTCCGTCAGTTTATTCGCTCGTTGATTGCTAGAAGTTAACAAGTAAGATAATTCTCTTAAAACTTAGCTTAGCTAGCCCTTTTCCCACCTTGGTGGCAGCGTTACCGCTTGTTATTACAGTTAGCCTACAATATTAGGACATGAGTAGCTCCATTCCCTATGCCGGGACTGTAGCTGTTGTGCTTGTTTGAACCAATAAGTACCCGAAAGTATTAGTAAGAAGATCTAGTTACACCAGGCGACCGGCGATGTTACAAGCACCTACCCCGTCGAAGCATCCGCCGTTACAAATGGTGGCAGCGGTGGGATGAACAGGTGCTGTTCCTTCAAGCGGTTACCCCCTGCCATGCTACTATGCCATTTGTGTTGAACAATTCAACAAAGACGTCCGTGACTCAGACACTATAGTCACAGAAGCAGATGCCCACATTGTAGTAAAAATCAATGCCGAAGCAGATGTTAGCATTGCCGCTAAAATCAATGCAGATCCCGATGTCCGCACTGCCGACAACAACAGTGCCCGTCATCAGCGCCCGCAACTAAGCCGTTCCGGAGCCGAGCAGCAAGGATCGCAGATCCCCCCCCCCCCCTCCCGGTCTTGGAAAGCAACAAGCCGTGGACCGTCAACAGCAAGGAGGATTTCACCATTCATGGGAAGAAAGCTCCGTCGCCGTATCCAGTGGACCTTGGACAACGCCAACCATCGTTCCAGTGAAGTAGGCCTCAACCAGACGTCCTACTACAAGTAGAAGTGTGCCAGCCAATTCATTCGTTGTAAGGGCTTTTTAGCCAAAACCCTCTTGGAGAGGATACTGGGACTCCAGCTGTCAAAAAAACCTCCGGGAAAAATCGTTTTTCACGAACTCTAGTTTTTTTTTTTCTCTTGGTGCCCCCGGCCCTTGATTTGTCCGACCTCCAACTTCAGACCACTGTATCTACAGGAGTTACCGTCCGAATTGACCCATCATAGACTCTTAATAGACACAACTTCATTCTACCATTCTGCGAAAACAGAACTCAAAAATTCCTTCTGGTTCTCCAGCTACACGCTTAAGAAAGTCACCAAACTGTGCCGTGACGCACATACTTCCGGTCATCGTAAATCCAACCAATTTGTACATTTGTAATGATTTCTTTTTGATTTTTATAGGCATAAGCGACCTATTTTAGATTAGTTATAGAATAGGAGGAGCTTCGTTTGCAAAGGTACTTAACCTCCTAAATAGGATGTGAACTTGTCAAATGTGATATTTTTTATTTTGATTTGTAGCGCTCACAATTTTTATGAAAAATTTCCATGATATCTAAGTTCTGCCACTGCAAAGATAAAGCCCCCACCTTAAATGCGTTTTTGCATTTTTTCACTACGTTAATTATGTACTCTTTTACTATTTTTACTTGCCCCTTGAACACAGCCATGGTACTCGGCTTAAAAAGATTTTTACGGCAATTTTACCGGACGCCATCTTTTGTTTTTGTTTGTAAATATGGATACGAAAATCGCCGAGGGTGACCACCCACAAATCCCAATGCGTTTATAGCTGAATATTCCTTCTATTAAAACCATCCAGTAATAAGATCTGTTTTCTACAGCCAATAAATTACTATTCTGTGCAAACACTTTGCCCCCCCCCCTTCCTTCAATAGTTGCGATACCTAATATCGTAGTTCGGACTTTTGCGTTTCCATCAACTCACCAAACCCTTCCAGAACTCTAAACCCTCAACGGCTCCAACGGTCCGAAATCCAGCCACTCAGAGCTCCTAAGTGCCAATCAGCGCCAACCCACCTGTCTCTACCTTTTAAAGGCCCATCCAGATCGTTACACCTCCCTCTAAAGCCCTCGCGTAGTACAGCTCATTTTGGGACTCGAACAAATTTCCCTCTCCCAAGCCTGCCTGCCTCGATTGCCGCCAAACCGTGCAGTCATCGCAGACGTCCGCTCCCACCCTCATCCCTATATACCACCAGCCCTGCAAACCCAAAGCTAGCACAGCCCCGAGTGCTGCTCGGGTGAGCACAGCTCACAGATCTCGGACTAGGAGGTGGTCACGCCGATCGGGACCGGAACGATGCCGTCCGATTGTTGCCATGCCGGGCACTATGGTTGTGGTTCGTATTTTCGCGTAGTTTATAGTTGAAAGTTTTATTTTAGGCCCCAAAACCTAAATTACTAGTTCAAATTTTAACTTAACCTCTAGCTTGAATTTTTATGTTTTAACTTCGTACATCGGCAGTTTCTGAACTTAGTTAATCATAAACGTCAGGGTGGTTCCCTCCCTAAAAACCAAGTTTATCTTACTTATTTTAAATAATTTAATTTAGGTGAAAGTCCTGCTTAAATTGCTAGTGCTCCCGTTGAGCCGATCTAGTTCAGATTTAACTGGAAGTTTTAGTTGAGTTTGTGCGCAAACAACATACTGTAGGCCTATTGTAACTTGCGGCTGCTTTTACTCTAGGAGGTTGAAAAATACCTGAGTGAACTTTCTTGATGTGAAAGGTAACTGTTTTCTTAAACGCCAAAGTTCGTTTGTTGAATTTATAAATGTAAATTCGTTGTGCTTTATTTTGAAAAGCTTTCAGTGTAAAAACTCGTGATAAACTCGTGATAGCAAACGAACTGAAGTTAAAAACTCCTGGTTTTTATTATAACATCAGAGAATATAAAAATTACACTTTACATTTAGTTTTCACGGAAGCTTTTGAAATAAACTTGTTTAAAAAGCACTAGTTTGAATTTACATTGTAGCAATTCACACGATTTTACAACAAAACGACACTTGTGTTTTGAATGAACAATCAATTAAGTTTTTCGACTAGAAAAAGCAATACTGAACGCTCCGCAGAGTCGTCCGCAAGATTGAACAGCCCAGGCTGGTTACAATCTATCAAACAGTATGTTTCAAACACGCATGAAAGATCAACCGTTTCACAGTTTTGTTTCTAAGTGATAAAACAGAGCCTTAAACCTCCCAGAGTTGCTGTTTACAAGTCAACTCCTCAAATTATAAAAGCCTCGGCTACTTATAAAGTCCGTCTGGAGTGAATAACCAATGAATCCCACACAAAGATCAAACCGTCAGTTATTTGAATTAATGTTTAAAACAAATAAGAAAAATTTGGTTTTTAGTAAGAGTACCACTCTGACGTTATGGGGTGAGAAACCTAAGATGCCGCTACAGGCGTCACCACCATAATATTCCCTAGCTAGAGAGGGTTTAAGTTAGTTAAAACTAAAATTTAGACTTGGAGGGTCCTAAATTAAATTTTCAAAAGCTAACAACAAACATTTGAACCACTACCATCGTGCCCGGCATGGCATTCTCTGGACATGGCGTCTCCACTCCCGACTGGCGTGACCCTTCTCTAGCTTGAGATCTGTGAGCTGTGCTAACTATGCATTCTGGGACTGGGGTTTTATGCTGGAGCAGCGGATTTTCTGGACCTTAGCGCGGACGCCGAGGAGAGCTGCGTGGGTCTGATTGGTGGAGGGCCTCGAGAACAATGGAAAGTGGGAGGAGAAGTCGGTTGAACAAAGGGACTGGGTGCAGAGCCGTTTGAAGGAGTAGGAACATGTAAAACGGAAAAAGATAGGCCTGTTTTGAGTTTCACTCAATTGAACTTTCGGAAATGGGCCTTTACTTTGTATTATTGGCTTCGGATTAAATATTTACATGATTGCAACGTGATTAGGCTCTTGTTAAAGCTTATTACTTGGCTTTGGGTAATGTAGAGAACATTACTATTAAATTAAATAAGCTTTAACGGTAAACTGTAGTGTTAAACACCACAACTAGTTTTGGCTGGGGAGGGGGGCAAAAATGGGGAATTCGAAGTTTTTGCACAGTTTGACTTTCGGATTTGGTTTGAACAGATCTTTTTAAGAATTCTTTTAGTGTTTAATAGTAGATCAAGCTATTTGCAGATTTCGGTAGGTCACAGTCAGGTCCAGAGGAGAACTAAAATAAACATATATACACTGAAAAATTCGTGTCCGGTAGAATGCCAGGTCGTAATGCGTTTATACGTTTGGACATATGGTAGCGTTTCTGGGGGTAAAAGAATATAAATAAAGTATAAATGCGGTTAAATAAATGAGCTTAATTGAATGCTATAACGCATTAAGTTACAGAGAACATTTAACGTTTAAAAGTTTAAAGTTAAAATTCGATCGTTGTGCAAATTTTCCATATGGATTGCGGCCGACAAACACAATAAAAAATATCACACTTCAAATTGGTTGTCTGTATAAATCCTATTACAATACACTAAGCTAGTCTTGTTCGGGCTTTTTGCCCTAAAAAGAAAAGGATAAAATACAAATATAAAAGTACAGAGTTTCATAATGGCGGCCATGACGAAAGTGCGATGTGGTCGGTTTTGAGGCGATCTTCAAACGTGGTTTATTGTTACTTCCGGGTGGAAAGTCCGGATTTGGGCTTCCCCAAGAGTCTTGTATTTTGACAGGCTATTAAATGTCGAAGAGTTTGTGGAAATCGGACCATTATTGCGAAAACGGCCAGATATGCCTCGGCGAGGCATTTGGGTGCCTCGAAGAAAAAAAAAATTTCATTTTTGGAAAAACAGGCGTTTTTCAGTGGCGCTCGTTTACAACATCGATTTTTTTGTTCCTTGTCAGGCCGACTAAGGTAGCTTAAATTTAATAAAGGGTTGGATTAAATATGCTAGGTTAATCATGAATATATACAACCAGCTAATGCTATAATGCAATTTAATTTAAAAGAGAAGCTACTTAGAAGCTGTCCGGTGGAGTGGAAATTCATCAAAACCCTGAATTAATTGCGCATTTTAATACACAGTATTGACGGATTCAAACAACACAATTGAACAAGCAACTACATGTATGTAGGGCAGAACGTCCCCCTAGCACAAACTAAGCTGGGCGGCTTTATGCCTCATAAAAAAAAATGTTTATTTACAAGATTGTTGTTGTCCAATGGTCGACAGGAAGTTGTGTCCGGTTGTGGCGATTTTTACCGGAGACAATTTTGAACCTTTAAAAATATTGGCTGCAGCTATTGCAGTTCTGTTTTCACAGAGTTGAAGAGAAAGTCATAAACTTGAGTTTAGTGAAAACTGCAGTCGAATTGGTCCATTGCTTGAAGAGTGAGAGGAGAAACTGTGTCCGTTTTTAGTGGATTAGGCCTATCGGCCGCTGCGGTTTTGAAGTCAAAGTCCGGAGACGATAGAGTTCAATAAAGACCCCAAGGTTTTTGATTTTTGGTGTTTGGGTCTCCTCACCAATCAATATGGAGCCTGGCTCCCTTATAAGCCCAGCAGGGAAGCCAACCTTCAAACTTCTAGGGTTGGCTCAAAAGGGGGGAAACTGATATAAAAAAGGTAATGTATATTTCAGTTAGGCAATAAAAACTAAAATCAACCAGGTGCAGGCCCTGGTATTTTAGTCTTTTTAATGAATAAGAACGTGTTAACACTCGTTATCTCAAAAATACTTTTCTTGTTTGCCAAAACATATTAACCTGATAATTTTGCATTACATTGTTCCCAATAGAATGTCTCCCTGGAGGTTTTTCAGTTGCGTATAGCCGCCTGCTTGCATGTCCCCACTGCGCCTGCGCGGCGCAGTCCTCTATGTAAAGCGGGAGCATGGCCGGTTCCGGCATTCATTTTCCTCCAGAGGTTCCTACGCGTCACCTCATCTCTACGTCTCCTGCCTTTTGCAGGGGTTTGAATTCCTTTCGCTACCTTCACGATGGCCTCCGCAGTAGACGACCCGGCGCATGACGTCCCTTCACCTATTGCTCTGGCTTCGGATGCTGTGCTCCTACCTGCTCCCCCGCCGGCTCATGACGTCCCTTCACCTATTGCTCTGGCTTCGGATGCTGTGCTCCTACCTGCTTCCCCTCCGCGACAACCGCTGGGCGACCGGCTTGGACCGGGATGCCTAGGTCGCCAAAGACGATGATGATTCCCCGCCTCAAAACGGCCAACGCACGCCGCCTCCACCCGACCTTTCAACCTTAGAAGAAGACTTACGGCAAGCCAAAGCGCTCTTCCTCGAAGCAAAACGGAAACTCCCGTGAAGCCATTTCCATCCAAAACAGCCTTTCGGCCAATAAGTCACCCCTTCACCTTTCATCAAAATCTTTTCTCAGGTATCACAGTGTGACTCGCAGCGAAGCGCACAATCTCGTGGACTCGGTCTTTCGTCAATACGCAAGGACGACTCCCAAGCCTCCGCCATCGTGTTCTTCCTCCACGCGCCGGGCCGACACGCAAGAATGGGTTGCATCGACCATCAGCCACGACAGCCGCAAGCGCCATTCATTCGTCCCTTCACACGCGGCTAAGAAGCACAGGCACTCCATCCCTTCGCCAAGTAACGACGCGCCACCTACCATCACGCTGCATAACGCGCTGCCCGCTCCTCAGTCTGTTAAGCACATCCAATTTACGGATGAAAGCACGACGACCTCAGCATCCCGCTAGCCTCGCTACTTAAAACAGTGGAAGAAACAGTTTCTGATTGCTTTCTGTACAAGCCCTTTCAATCCGTCGACGCCCCAGTCATCAACCGTGGTCTCAAGACTGGCTTCGGATTTGCCCTTCGCGATAAAGACGCTAAGCCCCGCAGCCTTTTGGGTCAACCACAACATTCCTTACCTGCTTACTTAGGAACGGCAGCTCTTTTGAGCATGGGTGAACCCTTACAACTTGACATGGAGCCCCAGCCCCGCGACCAGGCCGTAAGCAAGTTTCTTCTGTCCTTTCGGCGATGGCGCAACCAACCCAAAGAACTTCGATACTTATCGTGAATGCGAGTTTCTGTGCAGCGAAGTCAAGCTAGATTTTGAAACCATTTTCACCATCCCCAAACGAGTTGAAGTCCCTTCCTTCGTTTTATACGACAACGACAAATGCTTTCACGTGAGCTTATGTGCTGCATCACAAGCCTACGTTTTGAACACGGCAGTCAATGCACTCTTGAGAGAAACTCTCGGCCGACACCAGCCCCGAAGAAATTTGCAACCTTTCGTCTCTGATCACTCAACTTTTTCAGAAAGCAAGTTTTGCAACCTACCATTCCCTAAACTGGGCAACACGGGCTTTGTTTAACAACACACTTCTCTTAAGGGAAGCAGCTCTCAAATCTGCCAATAACCTCAATGAATCAACAAAACACCGACTACGGAACCAACCGCTTCATGAATCCGACACCTTCTTTCGTGGGTTAATCCCTACCTTAGCGCCCCATTTAGACATTTCTCGAAAGCCTAAACCCTTTCGTCAAGACAAATAGTCCTTTCGTCCACATGAAGCAACTATTCATCAAAGTCCACGAACCCCTTCCGAAGACTGGAACAAACCATCGACTTCGACAAAGCCTCCATGAAGCGACGCCTCGAACAATCAAAAGAATCAAGCCCTTTGGACAGAGCAACAAACACGTTCCCGGCCCAACCAACGAAGCAACCAGAAACATGCCGCAGCCGCTACGCTTCGCCTGGCGACCGCAGCCTCCACCGCAAACAATGACTGCCCCCGGGTTTCCCTGTCAGCGCAAGACTCCGCCACTTCTATCCAGCCTGGAAAAAGATCACACGCAACACCGAAGTTCTTTCAATAATCAAGAAGGGCTTTCGTCCCATTTTCCTGTCAGATCCACCTCTGGTGAACTCCCCTCCGAAGAACTTCACAGCACCCGTTTCAGAATCCCTTTCGCACGAGATTGCACTTCTCTTGGCAAAACGAGCAAAACAACCCAAACCCAGGGTTTTACAGCACCATTTTCACCCACCCGAAGAAATCGGGAGACCAAAGACTCATTTTCAACATGAAACCACTAAACAAGTACAGTGGCAACCCCCATTTCAAGATGGAAACTCTGAACAGCATTCGCCAATCATTCAAACAAGACCACTGGACAATCTCCATCAACCTAGAGGATGCGTATCTTCACGTTCCACTTTACCCATCCTCAACGAAATTCTTCCAGTTCATCTACAATGACCAAGTCTTCGAATTCCACTGTCTGCCTTTCAGTTTGAATGCTGCACCAAGAATTTTCACCTTGGTTCTAAAACCACTTCTCGCCCACTTACACCAAAATCAAATCCAGGCAAGCGCATACCTCGACGACTGGGCCCTTCACAACCAAGAACCCCTTCACCTCGAATAAAACAGGGACCACACAATCCACCTGATTCGGCAGGATTGGGATTCTGCGTGAACCAATCCAAATCACGCCTCACTCCGGAACGAAGCTTCACGTTCCTGGGCGCCTAATTCAATCTTTCATCAGCCACAATGTCACCCACACTCGAAAGAGTCCAAGATTCCAACCTTTTCCCTCCGAGAACTAAACTCCCTCATTGGGAAGATGGACTCGATGGCAAACCTCATTTCCCACGGACGCTGGATGGTAAGACCCTTTCACCACCACCGAATCGACCATTGGTCAATCTACAATGGGTTGAGTAGATCGACTCAACCCAGATCTACAATTTTCTTTTCACGAAGTCTTTCCCCAAGAAAGACTCCTTTGGTGGTCAGCTATCCCAAACCTAACCAGAACAGTGCCACTTCACAAACCCCACCCCAACCAACTCGTCTTCACCGACGCTTCCAACCATGGTTGGGGAGCTCACCTGAACAACCTGGAAATCTCAGGAATTTGGCAGAAAAACGAATCTCGTCACATCAACTTCCTCGAACTCCGTGCAATCCACCTGGCCCTACTTAATTTCCTTCCACACATCAGAAACCAAGTGATACAAGTTCAAGCCGACAACACCATGTGAACGAGCGCCACCGAAAAACGCCTGTTTTTCAAAAATGAAATTTTTTTTCTTGAGGCACCCAAATGCCTCGCCGAGGCATATTCTGCCGTTTTCTTAATAATGGACCGAATCGGCCCAAATTTTAAACATCAATAGCCTGTCCAAATACAAGACTCTTGGGGAAGCCCAAATCCGAACTTTCCACCCGGAAGAACCTTTAAACGACGTTTGAAGATCATCTCAAAGCCACTACAGCCTACCTTCAACATGGCCGCCATTGCTGAACTCTGTATTTTTGTATTTTCATTTTATCCCTTTTCTTTTAGGGCAAAAAGCCCGAACATACTAGCTTAGTGTATTGTAATAGGATTTATACAGACAATCAATTTGTAGTGTGATATTTTTTGTGTTTGTCGGCCGCAACCCATATGAAAAATTTCCACAACGATCGATTTTAACTTTAAAAATGTTAAACGTTAAATGTTCCCAGGAACTTAATGCGTTATAGCATTCAACTAAGCTAGTTTATTTAACCGCATTTATACTTTATTTATATTCTTTTACCCCCAGAAACGCTACCATATGTCCAAACGTATAAACGTCTTACGACCTGGCATTCTACCGGACACGAATTTTTCAGTGTATATATGTTTATTTTAGTTCTCCTCTAACCTGACTGAGACCTACCAAAATCTACGAATAGCTTGATCTACTATTAAACACTAAAAAATTCTTAAAAAGATCTGTTTAAAGGCACATAACTCCCTCCGGTATATTTTAACGTTTTTCTCGATACATTACCGGAAATAGTTTTATATGAACTCATTTACCTTTTATTTGCTCGTCTAAGGGTACGATCCCGATGACAAATGTGGCGCGTGTACGCTAGTAAGCTTCTTCTTTACCGCTCGGTCCGAGGAGTATCTCACTCCCGCCAGAAAGCTTCT